>JAYMTP010004655.1:0-14578 GCA_036897365.1 Geranium brycei
ACGAGTGAAAAGAAAAACTCCGCCCAAAAAAGTACAATGGAAGACAAAAAAATCAAAGCAAAGAAATTGGAAAAAATGAAAGAATGACAATTTTTTGAAAATTTGATGGATAGTCAACTGTTATTTTTTCAAAGCAAGCATTGAAAATTTGCACAATTTGGATCATGTCCCTGGTGTATCAGAGTTCCGATCTTTGGCTACCATGACTGAATTTGCTTCTAAAAAGGAGCTCACAATACTACATGATGATGTTACAGACATGAGGAGGGAACTTCAGGAGCTCACTGCTTTGGTGAAGACTTTGGTTGTTCCCGATACAACAGACAAGCCTATCAAAATTCATAACCAATATTACCTATAAACGGTAAGTTTCCCCCAAGGGCGGCCCTAGTATTCTCGGGGCCTTAAGCAAAAATTCATATTAGTCCTTAAATTTTATAAGGAAGCGATACTCAATTTTTTTATTAGTTGAGTAAAAATAGATTAATCTATAACAATAAATTATATATAATTTATCATACATTACAATGTCAAATTCATCTTATTCTTCGTCATCATCCAATTGTTTTTTTATGAAGTCATCTAGTTTTTCTAAAATTTTAATCTACCAAAAAGAAATTCTTATTATATACTTATGTTTTTTGGGTCTTATTATATACTTATATTTTTTTGGCCTTTTTAGGTCAAGGACCTTAAGCGGTGGCTTTACTCACTTAATAGTAGATACGCCCTGGTTTCTGCATACCCCGAGATAGTAAACAAGAAATGGAACTCATATGGCATTCTATTTCCCAATGTAGTTATCCAGATTTGTTGTCCGATTCGGCCTCCCACTAAATTCTAGATGTGCCAGACATTGGTCTCCGAATGGTGCAAGAGTGCCCACCAATCATTACTTGTTTCGAACAAGTCCTGGAGCTTTTCGATGATGGGGATAGTAACTCAAGACATTTGCAAAGTAGCGAGGGATTGGCTAGGGAAGTTGGTCGTCGTGGCGAAGCTGCCGATTCTAAATAAATAAATTGAAATCAAGACCCACATTGAGAGGATGCCAAAACGTTCTCAGATCGGCCAGCAAATCCCTATTAGCAATGCGTGTGAATCATCGGCATAGGAATCTGGAAATGAAATGACATTAGATACGTTAAACAAGATGGAACAAAATTATTCAAAGAAAATGAAAGAAAAATGCAAATTCTACCTTCGTACCTGGAAATTTCAGTTTCCAAATAGCATAATGCATTAATAAATGCTTTAATATTCAAGATCTCACGTATACAGTACAATTAGTTGTGTCTGGTAGTGTGTCAATGAAGAAACGATCAAAGAACATACACACCTAAAAATCTCCACAAAACGTCATATGAAGTCAAATAAATATCATGTAATATATGGTTGTATTCTCTATATAGACTATATTGAAACCCTAAAAAGCTCCATCAGAGCAAAATAGGGAAAAATGATAAATGTGTGCCATGTAATACAACACTTTTGCAAAAGGTGTTGTGTTCTTTGTTAATGATTAAAAAATTGTGATGAATTTTATTTTTCGGTGTATATATATAGCAAAAACGAGAAAATTACCTATAAAATTAAGATTTTTTAAATAAATATTTAAAGGAAACTTTTGTTTTTATCCTTAAGCCAAAATTTGTATAATCAAATTTTGTAATTTAAGTTTTTAGTCAAATTATTTTATAAAAATCATATTTCTTAATTTTATAGGCTATTTCGTCATTTTATAAAAAATATATATATTAGAAATAATTTCACGTACGTACATATGGAGAAGCCTCATTATCAGAGAGGTACACTAGTTTTTTTTTAACTTGGTAGATAATCATCTAAAGCAAACTAATTATCACTATTCTAAATTTTGTAACAAAATTTTGTGAATTTTCCCCTCTATAGAATAATTGTTTTATGTTAAATGTTAAGACATATTAGTTTTTCCCATAACTAAAATTTAAATTATGATTTTGCCCCCATTCTTCACTGAAGAGAAACTCCTAGCCGGACTGAACTTTCTCTGGCGACCTCACCGATCTTTGTATGTGAACTTCAAAATTCAAAATACAAGGTTCTATGGATAACGCTATTTTGGACTATTTCTGACATCTCAATTTTGCCACTTTCCAGCGTTACTGTAGCGGCGATTTTGAGGATAGAATACTCCAATCACGCAAGAATCTGGGAAATCGTAACATTCAGCTTTCGTGCTACTCTTCTTGTCGCTCATAAAAATCATTGTCATGACAAATAGGAGGAAACATACTAATCGGTCTGGAACTCTTCGTGATGGAGATCTCCAATTTCAACCTCCGCTTCAGAAATTGAGAGAATCGTGAAGTGATGGTCCTCGTAGTCGTCGCAACTCCATATCCAGAAGGACAGATCGAACTCGCAAATCGGAAAATCCTATGGATCCATTCGAAGACTCTGGAATTCCCCAATCGAAAGAGTCATACGCAGAGACGTCGCGCCGCTCTGTTCGTGCTCGTGGCCATACTGACGGTAGCCTCATGCCACCGCGCCATCGCAAAGACCACAATTACCAGAGCACAAATTGTTTTTTGGAGAAGTTCGGCAGAGATTGAGGCCTATGGTTGGCAAAAGCAGGGACTGATCTTCACCGTACAGCTGAAAACGGGAATCGGTAAATCGCAAGAGACGTGGAAGGGCTTGAACCCCAAGGAGGAGCGAAAATACTAGGCTCCGACCAAAGAGACAACCCCTGCTCGTCGGAATTCCCAATTTGGGCGTCGAGACGAAAGCCCATATAGCCGATGACTAAATTCGGAAAATCGTCGACAGGGGAGGGCTTGAACTCCCACGACGGACCGAAATTTGTAGGGTCCGGGGACAATATAGGTAAATTATGGTTAGTATTATGTAACGTCCGCCTATTAGAGTTTAGGTTTGATTTATTTTCTATTATTTCCGAACACGTTCTATTCTAATTGAGATAGAAGAATCAAGATTTAGTATTCTTCAATAAATTTGGAGATTGACACCGTCAAAAAATCTAATTCTTAAATCTATTATTACAATAAAGGAGATTCCTTTATATAAAAACATTAGGAAATAAACCAACTCTAAAATGTCTTACATAATGATAATACTAACTCTAATTTATTGACAATTGATACAAGTGAGCATTTCACACATTAATCAATAAGTAAGACCCCTACTAGTCAAATACATAATTCTAACAAATAATTATTATAATCTCTATAATCCAAATAGTATCTCTCTCAATCTTTTTTCACAATTAGCTCCCATTGTTCGTAATTTATTAATATTCTTTATAATAAAAAAATACATGCAACTCTATTAAAAATGTCATAGTATAGACCATTATTCTGCCATTTTCTCTGAAAACAAGGTTAAGTCTCGAGCTCAATTCATGATCAAGAGTGTGCTTCTATATATACAGCACTGAGTGTGAGACTGAAAATAAACATAGGAGGTACAGAATTTTTCATGCAGCAACAACTACCAGCTTTGTTAAGGTAAGAGAGCACAATGACAAAACTCCAAATATATAAATGTATCATCGATTCATTGTGTATCCTTGTAAAAAAAATGTCATAGATACAAAAGTATCATGCAATGATGCAAATTGAGTCAAAACAAAAAACACAAGAGAGGCCAATCAAGATTTTCTATTTATTTACATGAACTAAAACACAAGTAAACAAAGGGCCGCCCGAAATTGCCTTTGGCAGCTTCTTGAAAATGTGGACTTCCAACCTGAAATTTACATTTCAGAAGAACTCAGTCTATCAAAACCAAACATTACAAACGGCGAGATTCTAAAACTTGGGATTAAGGACCCGACAAGACCAAAAAAAAAGGTGTTTAGAAAAATCAAGGAGAAATCGGCAAAACTTGTTTTGTATTAAATAAATATTAGATACACATATATTCATATATAATTCACATGAAATGACAAACTTACAATACTTTAATAAAATAAGATGAGTTCAAAACAACTTTATAAGTTCAATAAAAACACAAGTTATAGATCAGTTACAATACTTCAATAAAATAAGATAAATTTCAAAGCATGGGTAAATTATAAAAATAAAATTTGACCAACTTTGATCGAATAAGAACTCTGTAAAATTGAGCTACCGAATTCTTGATTGAACTTTGTAAAATTGACCAACTTTTATAAAAACTCTGTCTACTCGATTTTACCGAATTCTCGGGGAGAACTCGGGAGTTCCATAACACTGACAAACGGGGTTGAGAAACCGTAGAGTTAATAGGTATTAAGGAAAGGTGTGGATAGAAGAACTGACCTTACTATGGATTGAATCTGTATCAAAATCAATTATTCGAGAATAGGAGGCTCCGATGATTTCAAAACTATCCCATGGAAAATATACAGGTCTCGTTGGTTAGTCTCGAACTCCCTCATGACAAGTCAAATGACCCCTGCCCTTCGTTAATTGCATATAGTAGTTTATTGTACATGATTTCCTGTTTGGAATGTATGTGATACCCATCAGGCAAACGAACGATATGATAAACGATATATAGCATTCTTGTTCAAGAGCGTACCTTGGTGGAGTAAGGAGGGAGTTTGAGGTAATTAGCACACGTCATGACGCTTGGCAAGTCGTCGTCTGCAGTTTCTGATTGCCCGGTGCCATTGGCTGCTGTATTGCTTGAGGTCGAGGAAAGCTGCATTCGTGAAAGCATTGTTGCCATGAAATGCATGCACAAAAATTGGCATAATCGAGAACAAAAGGGATCAGATGAACTAACTTCATTAGGGCTGTTCACAATTCGGTTTTGAGTCAGTTGAGTTTTGAATCGAACCAATCAATTCAGTTTGGTTTTGAACATGTAAGTCTTTGGTTCAGTTTGGTTTGCTATGAACCGAACTTGATGAAATTCTCACATTTTAGACCGTTTTGAATTATTATGACCTCGGTTTTCGGTAAATTTTGGGCCGATTTTTACTTATTTTTTGTGGTCCAATATTTTAGGCCCAAATAATAAGGATTGATGACTTAAAATGAGCCACGTGTCCAAATCGATCAGTTTTCAGTTTGGTTTTTTATCAGTTCTCATTTTATATACTGAACAGATCGAGTTTCAGTTGGGTTTTGAACCAAACCAATTCGGTTCTCTTTCGGGTCAGTCGGTTAATTTTGGGCAACCCTAAACTTCTTCATCCCATGAATCTCCAGACTTTTTATGTATCATATTTTAAGGTCAACTGAGAACTAATTCATAAATACTTTCTCCTTTTCTCTTCGTGTGGTTTGTTTTTTTGGGGAGGGCCGGGAGATAAGTTACTAAATTGATATGACAGATACCCAGCCATGGATATTATTTCATCCCTCAAAAGGATGTTCAAAATGATCCTATATCGATATTTCATTCTACAAGAGGAAGATTTTCAATAACGGCACGTAACTTCACAAAAATCCCCTTAAAGAAATCTTTAGTTCTAATGTCACAAAACAGATTAAACTATTATATATGTAATTTGAAAGAGTAACATACCTTTCGCACAATCGTCAACTTCGGATTGAGAACTGCCAGACCACCAGGTGGAAGCCTAGGTGCACCCGTAACAAACTGGCAGAAGGATCGCTGTTGCTCCGGTGTGAATTCTCCCATAATATCCAGTAGCTGAGAATGTCACAAGAAAGCGTGTTTAATCATATAAAAACAAGCAAGAAATTAAATTCAAATGCATGAACTTGCTCGTGAACTTTGTAGAGAAGAAGGTGTACATTTACAATCGCAGGGCTCTTAGAAGTATATCCGTGATCAAATTTAATATGATCAGAAAGTGTATCAGTCTGCATAGAATAAAAGTTAAATATCAATTTATAATGTTATATACATTGAAATTACATATCATACCACAGATATAGTGTAACCAAGTTACCTCCCACAACTCTCTACGACCACAAAGCAAATAGTCCAATTCGGTTGGAGTGAATATTTGTAATGATGATATGTCAAACACCTGCCAGAAATGTAGAACTCAGATGTTAAAAAGAGAAGTGAATAAATTGCATTTCTAAGGAGCAAAAAAATGCAAATTTGGTAGTTTAATTTCTACTGTGATATAGATATGCTTCTCTTTGCTGGTGGTGTTAGACAAAAAATATGGTCTGCTAACTCATGCACAAACTTGCAATTGTGCAACAACTGTCGTAAAGATTACCGCCATGAAATTTTTAATTGTAATAAACAGCTAAAATCAAAAGCAATATTAACAATAAACTGAAACATAAAAGTCTGTTTCTTTAGCTGCTAACCTGATTGAACCCCGCCCTAAAAGCTTCCAACTGTTTCAAGATCCCAGTCTTGACGGTTGCATCAACTACCAAAGATATGTACTCCTCCAAGTTATTAATATCCACCTGAAATGTTTTTAATAGATGTCATTACATGTATCCCTATTTAAAAAGAAAACCTGATGAAATCGTAGTATGAAAAGAAAATAATGTACATTGTCATCTCCTGGCTTCAGGATATAATCCGGGTAACCGGGAAGTGAGAAATCCAAGCATAGATCTTCAATTGCTGCCCCACGGAAATGCAAGTCTTTTATGGCTTCTCTATGTTTACCACCGAGTGATTCTAAGTGCTGCTTCCGACAAACAAGGGCATGCAATTCTTGCAAATTCTTTCCAAGCTCAGCATCAAATGAAAGAATGTCATGCAAATCAAGCTCCTGCAGGAAATTTGAATGGGCACAAGGACATAAGCACAGTCCCATTATAGCATATTTAAACTAACCCCAGAACATGAAAGGGAGATTGAAAGGTTATCTTACTTGACCAAGCAAAAGCTTGCCGAAAGCTGTTGACAAAGATAGGTCCATAAGCCGGCCATCCTGCAATGCTTTAGCCATTACACGGCCAGCAAGCCGAAAATACTCTATGACTTTAGAAAATTGGCTACCATCAGATGTGTCGGCACTTGGTGCCCATGGACGAGGGAATAACCCCAAAGGAGCTTGGACTACATCACCGTTGCCAGCAGATCCAGGCTGTCCATTTTTCTGTTCACTGCCATCAATTTCCATTAATTGGTTCTCTGGTGAAAATTGTGACCTCCACATTCCAAGCCCAACTTTTTGAAGGTCGTGACTTAGAAGTGTGTAAAACTCTAAAGTAGGACCTAAACCCGTGCCAACTTCACCAAAATATTCTACCTCCAATACAGCCTTTTGACTAGAATACATCTCCATCACTTTTGCGGCAGAATCCAGAATGCGGTTGCGGGAAACACGCACTTTCTGGCGCTGAAGTCTACCTACCCTAACCTCTCGTTCATTTCCGGATCCATGACCATCAGCACCCTGCTGCTGCTGGAGACGATGCAACGCACGAGATAACCCAAAAGCAGTAGAGTAAAAGTATTGTCGTCGAGTCTCAAAAGGGAACAAAAATGGACATGATTTTGTCAGCTGGTAGCACCATGAAGGAAGACTCCCACTGCACAGAGCAAGTGCATCTTGAATCTGCCGAGCTAACTTTGGAGTAAGCTTGCCATTAATAAACTCCTCGGAAGAAACCCTAACACCAGCTGAACTCAACTCGTCAAGAGATGAAATTTTCCCCTCGGCAAAATTGTCAGAAACTTTCTGTGCCCTCAAACGAGGAGCAAGCTGGTTCAGACCCTCCAGTACACGCAGTAATGCCAATATATCATGAGTTGGATTAGTTTTTTCCAGATCACAATGTAGTTCTCCTTGCAAGATGCTATCGAGAAGCGACTGTCGATGTGTCTGACCATCAGAGCTGGAATTAGAAGCAGAACTGGGTTTGGAAGATTTTGGTGCAGAACTTGATCCAGCAGCAGATGCCTTTTCAACATGGGTGTCTGCCCTTTGGTATGTTACAGTGTAAATATCACTCCACAGCCTACTTCCAGTTCCATCACCAGATATGAAATCACTCCCACCATACCTCTCCTCGTCATCCTCGTCTAGCACAAGTTGTCTTTGAACAGCCTGATAGATAGTCAGATGCCTGTTAAGTTGCTTTCCACCAGATGTGAAAATTAATCTTGCAGGTTCACTTAAACTACCGAACAAAGGGCGGCCCTGTCGGCCTCCGCGGACACCTCTACCGTTAGCAGATCTAAGACCAGCCATGGCAGCGGCAGCAAATGACATGGCACCCCTTGAACCGTATGAATTGCCACTCCGGAAATCAGCAGTATCTGAGCCCTTAACGGTGGCTGTTCTGCTACTAGAACCAGAAGCAGGGTTGGTATTGCTGTCACTTATTCCTTGTGCAGCAGTACTATCCTCAGTCAAGTCACCCAATTTTACATCATGTACTTTGTCAGCCATACAAACAGGGAGAGAATCATCTCTTAGCATCTGCAAAAAGTAGATAACAAACCCCATTACACAAGTTAAGTAAAGTGCAGCACCAGGGTAGTCGAAATGGAGGAACATCAGCATATCCAGTTTGTTTTAGGAAGATAAGAGGACATGCAGGAACATTCAAAACTAACCATTAGGAAAATACTTATATGAGATAATAATAGTTGAACGATTCACCATTAAATTACACTCTAAAGACATAACACCACTAACACACAAAAAGCTTGCACGGTGAATGAAGCAAAGAAGCTAAAATTTAGTCAACATTTCATAAAAAAATCTTTCTTGTGTTGAGAGGAGAATAATTTGATTGATATGCTAAAATACAGGAAATGAAACTTATCAAGGCCTAAAAAGAAGTATCTTAACAATCAAGAGAACGTAAGTCATACATTACATGGGGAATTGCAGGTATAGCAACCAAAGGAAATTGACTTTTAGTTCCACACAGCACATCCAATCTCAGACAAAACGGATAAGTTTCTAAAATATATAAAGGATATTGAATAACATAAAATTAAATGTGAAGACATACATCTTCCTGGTCATCATCGTCGTCGTCCTCATCATCAGAGATATCCTCATCTTCAATCACCAATTCATCATCAATCTCAACAGGGGATATATCCAGCTCCTCGTCCTATCAGCAAAGAAGAAAATTGATGAGCCGGTTCCATACAGTATGAGCTAGTTCAAATATACCACTTGAAGCAAAGAGATTAGATGCATGAAATGGTTTACTGTACAGAAAAGTACCATAGGTATTCTAAATAGGACATCATGTTTGTTCAATATTTAAAGACAACCTAGTTAAGTGCAATGACTCCACTCACTAAGATAATCATCCTTGGGTTCCTCTAATTAAGACATCAAATGCCAATGAAATTCAATAAACATCTCTTATCGTGCAATTCTTTTTGGACATACAGAGATGTGGCCTCCAATTTTGGGTTAAGGGAACATTAGGTGTCTATGTTTGGTAGAAACATATCTTATTCACCATGTGTCAATTTCAACGGCTTTAAATGTTACACTTCTAATTCAGATGACAAGCAAATCTCAAACTGGTTTTTCTATATGGTGATTGTTTATATTATGATACCAATCTTGTGACATTTTTCCTATTTTGATAACCTCATATATTAAACAGTCAATGGCTACTGGTAGGGTGCAACATGGGCAAGCTAAACCAAACAAACCTGGGGCCACAATTTGAACAAACTAGGGTACAAATTTCAAAGTGACCGGGCTACGGTTGAGAAACCCAACTGCTCGATAATCAAGCAAGGCTGAATTCTTTGAATTTGACATGAAAAAACAGTGGAGCCAAGCTTTGCAACAAAAACTTGGAATTTGAATGGGAACATACATCACATAACACAAGATACAATTATTTAGTGAGAAGAGACTCAAGTGAAATAAAACACCTCATAGAACACAATTGAGAAATTAAATAATCCGCGCAATTACTTTTGAGAACAGCTTCTAAGCGGAATTTAAGAACTTAAGGGACTCAAGTAAGGAAAAAAAACATGATTCAAGGTTAGTCACTGCAATTCTGCTTGCTTGCCATTTTAACTTGTCTATTATATCAAAACACTAATTTGTACAAAAATAAGTGACCAGCATGAAACCAAACTAACAATTTTATATCACCAGTAAAATTACAGTACGACTGTTTAATTTTGATGGAAAAATTTGATTGTTCATATGTAACATACCTCAGATGTGGAGTCCACATTTACAGGTTTCATTTCTGCATCTTTTTCAAGAGCTGCTCTACTGCGAGTTGAATTCCTAGTTTGAGGTCCTCTTCCCTCCTCCTGAGCAGGTTTCAAAACAGCTTTACCCTTTCCCTTTGACGTGCTTGCACCTTTCTCCTGTGGAGATTCCTTTCTGGATGTGTCCCCTATATTAACTGATGATCTGGATCTCATAGAATGACGGCGAGTGCTGGAAGCAGGAGTAGAAGTACATGGAGATGAAGCACCACCTACAGCCCCGGCAGGTGTAGTCCCAGACTCTGAGTTCCCTGCAGAAGCCAAGGGCTTCTGACCAGATTCACTTCGCTGTACTCGTGGCCAAAGAAATTCCTCTATAGCTGCTAAACTAGCAAGTGGATCAATCAGTACAATATTTGAAGAATAATCACGAAGAGACTTATCTCCCTGGGCCCGACAGAGACGCAACTTGAAAGGCTGTGACAATGCACTCAACCCAGAAAGGCGTGCACTTCCCGTAGAAGACCTAGATGAATGGCTAAGCACAACTGGGAAACGATCCAAGGAGGACAAAGCATTTTGAAGCTTCTGGACTAAAACAGTCATAGGAGTCTCACTCAGTTCACTAGGACTGGAAGGCAGAGCAACAGCAACAAAGGACTTGTACCTTCTGAGTGCTTGTTGGCGAAGCATGGGCAGGTTAGTTTCTGAAATTCTCTCCTTGGAAGAGTACCCACACGATAAATAGTTCAGCAATGCTCCAACAACACCACTACCTGTGAACTCAAAAGTGGATACACCGTCGCCTTTACTCAGTTCTGCGAGCATTTCGGATATCACCCCTACTAAATATTCCTCTTTACTAGCAGTATTCTCCAATAGGCAAGACCCGGAAGCTTTAGATTTTCCTTTTGCTTTAGTTGTTTGGTCATTAACACCAGCATTCAACTTTGTGCACAGATTTTTCAAATGTAAGAGATCCTCTGTAACACCAACAACCCCAGAATCAGTTGGGAAGTGCTTGTTTTTGAAAGCTTTGGCACATGCACTGACTGCTGTGCGAAGATTAGAATTCAAACTAGGAATTTCTGCTGAACCCAGAGGTGAACCAACATTAACTGAACCAGGATTCTTAAATTCTTCCAATGAATTTCCACCTGGATTTGAGTTACCACTGCGACGCCTACCACGCCTAGAACGTGATGATCCAGTCACAGAATCATTATCCTTTTCAGCAGCGGGAGCTTGGGAAGGAATGGTGTTTGGATTACCAGATAAGATAAGTTGGTCAACAGCATGAACCACACCTTCTCTCACAAAAATTTTGGAGAAAGTACCCGGAAGCTTTTCCATAAGAATCTCAGCAATTTGAAGGGCAGGAACTAAGACATGTGGATCTTTCCATGCTAGAATGCCAGCCAAGAAACTATAGAACCAAAGAAAAATGAATTACTAGGGTTTACTACACATTAATTATGATGCATATTTGTCATACTAAATTTAATTATTCGACTAGAGCTACCTTGATATGTTTGTCACACTCAATAAAGACTGAATCATCTCGGAAGTGCTGAAGTACATCAGTTTTCCAATAACTGAGAGACATTTGTGTCGAACTGGACCATTGACACTTGAACCATATATCTACTTGACAGCACATAGAAGGCATTACTACTACCCAAAATATTTTAAAGCTAGAAACTGCTATTTGCTGATTAAAAGATAAAGAGAGAAAAGAACAAGTACCATATCTAAAGAGTAAACAAACCTGTATGAGAACAGGGAGGAGATCCATCCCAAATTGCTGGAGAAGTTCCGGCTGATCATTTAGTAACTTCTCTTTAGCAGAAACCTGGGTGACATTCCCATTTGTATCTTCTTGCTTTCCTGAACTGTCTGTTGGAGACTTCTTAGCATGGGATCCTTTCATAAATAAATTAGAACTGGCTGGGAGGGAAATTGATCCCTGTGGAAGTGGAGGGAGAAGCTCATTCACCAGACTGACAATCTCAAAAATCTACACATCAAACGTAAGAAAAAATATCAAGATAAGGGCCAAATATTTGACTAAAAACAATCAGCATCTGCATGTCTGCTCAATATAAATTTGACGTGTGTGTTGGACCAAGACAACAAGAGACGGAAACTATCACTAAACATGCACCTTGTCAATCAACTATAATATTGCTAAGAGAAGGTTTGGATCCTATTTTTATGTGACAAATATGACTTCATAACATGGAATCCGGTCTGTTTATGAATGGCACTTTTCCTGTGGGTGTGTGTTTATATACACAGAGATGCATATATACACTAGTAAGAATAAGTAACATGCATGACCTCATCCTTAGACTAAGTAACCAACTTCTTTTAAAACTCAACATTTTCTTTTCTACCCAGTTTGCTGTCCATGATATCTTTCTAGTTCTGTATTATTACTTTGTAGTCATTATTCATATGCTATACGTGCCTGCATATGCTAGTAACAGTAACTATGATGCATGACCCTCAAAAGCAGCAACGAAATTGAAGATGGACGAAAATGTCAATTCTAAATGTCATAAACAAATAAGGAAACAAACACGTCTACGTAGCAGATACCTGTTCTGGTGGCCTACTCAAAGCAGGTGGTACGGATGCATTGGTTGAAATGCCGGAACCTGAAAGTATATCCTTAAGAATGCCACTGATCCCAAGGAGAAGCAAAGTTTTGGCTGCAAGAGGAGACCCACTTGCACAAGTGGATAGAAGTCGAATTAAGCCCTGCATGCTTTAAGAGTTAAATTAGGATTTGAAATACATAAGCATTGACCTCAAACATGCATTGCAAAAGTAGTGCGCACCGTGTATGTCGGTGAACTAAGAGATGCTTGGCCACCACCGGAGTTGCTGGTAGAAATAAGAGAAGCAGCTTGAGTAACAAGTCCATAGTTACATAACTCATCTAACTTATCTGGAGATGATGCAAATGCTTCAGCAATTCGAGTCAAACAAACAGAAGCATGTTCCAACACCTACAAATATAATAGGTCACATAAAAGTAAATTGAGTAAGAAGAGAAGTTGTTTTTGCTAGTAAAGTACGAGATGACGACCATACCTTAAAATCATGGTACTGAAGTAGGTTTGTCAACAAGGGAACAGCTTCCATCACAAAGTCAGATGCATCTGAAGGGAGCTTCTTGCACATATTTGCAGCAGTAGATAAAGCTACTCGCTGCAAAATGAGTAAAATGACCAAGACATGAAAAATAAAGATTACAGCTTTCTTCTCAATTAGCATTAAATTTTGTACGAGTAGAAATTTCTACTTGGTTACCTGGACTCCCGTGGAGAAGAAATCAAGATATGAAAGCACGGCCATAAGAGCACCAGCCCTCAAGCAAGCAGTTGGGTGTTCCTGAGATATTTTCTTTAATGCTTGCAGAGACTGTTTACAACAAAAGTTTGATAAGTTTTAAAATGCACAACATGATAAAGGTCTAACTGAGAACTGCTATGTTACATTAAAGCATTATATGATTGCATTGTATAATAATAGTACACTACACTACTTAGTGCAATTTCAATTTTCAACTAACCTGTTCAGCTAGGTCCATATACTCTATGGTAAGCAGCCTAGCGCAAAAGCAATTAACTGCACCGTAATGCACTACCGCCGCGCACGAAGAAGGAAGCACGTCACACAGATGAGTCAGAGCCCTAGCGGCTAGAAGCATTATATCAGGATTGGTCTCATGGTTAAGCAACCCAACTAGCACCGGAACAAACGAATCAACCGAAAACGTACTGAGCGACTCCTCGGTCCCAATCGAAAGCATCTCACAGAGCTGAGTCAAAGCCTCGACCTGCTTCCCTTCCTCGCCATCGGCACGCAACCCAGATAAGATCTTCTTGAGCCTCCCGCTCAGGTGAGAAGAAGACGCGGATCCCATCGCGGAAGACGGCAGCAAATCGTCCAGCCCCGCCCCGAGCTTCCTGAGAAGCCCCTGGAGAGCACTACTAGCAGAAGTCAAGTTCTGGTGCAAAATCCCAACACCCCCGTCACTGTCATTGTCATCGTCCTCTCCCCCGCCTCCGCTCTCCATGTTCAACCCCAAGCTCCTCTCGATCTCTCTCTCCCTCTCCCTAACCCTAGCCTCGTGCTCCTTCTCCTTGCCCCTGTCCGAGCCGTCCTTGTCCGGGTTCTTCCCTCGGCCGCGTCGCGACCCGGAGGATTCGTTGGTGGAGTCCATAGTAGCTCTGTGAGTCCGGGAACGAGTGGAGACCGGCGACGGAGCACCGACGAGCTGCACGGCGGTGGAGGGGATCGAGGAGGACGAAGACGATGCAGAGAGACGAGCGCGCTTGCTGGAGCGAGTGGTTGGTCCCGACGATGAAGAAGAAGGGGCTGCTGAGGAAGCCTCCGCCCGCTTCCGGCTCCGAGTTTCCATACAAAAGCCCAAACCCTCAGATCGGCAGGGCGCTGACCGCGGGGAGGGGGG
>JAYMTP010004656.1:0-14575 GCA_036897365.1 Geranium brycei
GTGCTATGCGGTGATCGACTATTACTATTATACATTACTCAAAGTAGCCACAATGAGTTCCTCGTAGCCATACTGGTGCAACCATAGCCACAAGCTTCACATGGAAGCCATACATCTTCATGCGCAGTTATAACATATGAATGAGTTCATCACACTCTTTGTGTTGATGAGTTAATGTTGTTTGTTTTTCCATAATGAATTCATGTGGCTGCACTCACTTCCTTGTTAGCCACACTTACTTACTAGGAGCCACACTGGTTCAACCACAGCCATAGCTTTTAAATAGAAGTCATACGTTTAAATTGCAGCCACATGGCGAATATGATGGCCATTCTTTACCTCATTGCAGCCATACTGCTTCACTGATAGCTAATCGTTGTTACCACCAGTCAAACCAAAAAACTCCTTAACACACATTGAATATTCACCATTTATGTGAAAACCCCTTGAATGTGCTACTACGGAATCGACTATTAATATTATTCATTATCCAAAATTCAGTAGTCATTTCACAATTCCCTAAAAATATTTATTTGATTTAATATTTTTTAATTTGTTGAAGATACTATTATATCTTATTTCCTCCTTATATATTTCATATCTCTTATTGCATGCAATAAATATCTTGTTAATGTAATATTTCTTCTTCAGTCAATTGTTGAATATCCCCGATTAATCTTTTTCCATATATGCCCAAATGTGTAATTATGATTGATCTTCACATTATCTCATCTAGATTAATGATATTAGGTTACTATATTTGTGACTAATTAATGATATGAGGATCGTGTTTAATTGCAATTAGGATTTTCTCATTAATGGAATTAAATCACTTCCATTTTTCACGTTTGGTTTCCCTAAAAAAAAATTTCAGTTTCCGGAACTACCCCTTTGCCAAATCTAATGCGTGCACACGTATGAATTTTAGATTGATATGATGCGTTGGATTAAATTGGACCCGAGGGCCAAACATTGCATAAACGTTCTAACGTTAATCACTGTTCTCAATGGAATGCATATATATGGATGCGTTCAAGTGAGAACCAAGAGTTGCGTGCATTTTTCTATAACCTAGAGGGGAAAGTGTTACCCGTCGAGGGGATGGGTGTTACGAAAGATTGGAAGAAAAAAAAAGTTTATTTATTTTTGGTCTGCCATAATAATGTTAAGAAAATACATATCATAATAATGGAAACACGGTTATGGAAATACATGATATAATAATGGAAATACGTGGCTTAATAATGGAAATACATGACATAATAATAGAAACACAGTTCTCACAAGTTCGCACAAGACCACCTGGTTCGCACGAGATCATGACCATATATATACACAGTCCCCTATTCCAAACTTTAGGTCAATCTAACTTCACAATAAATATGAAATGACAATTTTACCCTCAGTTAAATAAAAAATGTACAACGACATTTATACCCTCATTTTTCTCATCTCCTCCCAACTATCTTTCTCATTTCTCTGAAAATGCCTCTCTCTCTCTCTCTAAAAAGTGTGATTTCTTCCTCAAATCCCCAAACTTTTTCTCACAAGAATACAAAAACAAAACTTGAATTCACTAATCAATTATAAGTAGTTCGTCTCATAAAACCAATCTAATTTGGAAAAAAAATTCATAAATGCAACAAATCGCAAATTTTCATAAATTCAACAAAATTACATGACTGAATTTTTGTTCTTTTTGAGACATTCTAATAGAATTATAAAAGAAACCATTAATAGATATTTCAAATATTCAAAATTGATGACAAAAACCAGATGATTCAACAAAATTAATTATGTTCATGTTGTGTTTGATGTTCTTCACCCTCTTCCTGTCACGCTCTGGCTCCTTATGCGTTCAACGGTCTCAGTGCTTGCGAAAAAGACGAAGACAAGGCGATGTTAGACATGAGAGCTCTAATCGAAGACAAGGCGATGTCAGATCTGGGAGCTCCAATCAAAGACAAGGCGATGTCATCTCCTTGAGCCCCGCTCCAGATCTGGGAGCTTCAATGGTTTATCTATAAATTTATCTTTCTCCATTCCATTTCCCCCCAATTTTTTGGACTTGTTTTTCAAAAAAATGTCATTTAATAAACTATTTACCAAAATATGTTCCTATTCAAATATTTACAAAACTATGTTAGGGACTCACCAATATGACAAATGTCACCACAACATAACATTTGTCTCTCTTTTTTCTCCTTTTGCACCAAATAATAATAATAATAAAATAAATAAATAAATAAATAAAAACTATACCCCTTATTCTTATTATTCTTTACATCTTGTAATAATAAAAACTCTACTCCTAATATTAGGTATTTTTTCCATTTGATTATTATTACTATTACTATTATTACGTGGCGTAAATGTAAAGGGAGAGAAAGAGAAAAAAATATTATTATATGAAGGTGACACTTGTCAAATTTGTGGTTCCTAGCATAGTTTTATAAATACTTAACATATTTGGTTAAATAGTTTAATAAATCACAATTTTTTTAAAAAAAAAATACCAAATTGTGAGTCACCTCCGCCGATTTTCAACTCACCTTCGCTAGAGATGAATTTGCGCCGTTGACGTTGTCCAGCCCTACGACTACGAGTCTTATGCTTCAAAAAGGACTAATCGTGGCCATCATCTGGCTCGCCGGAACCATCATTTCCAGGGCCGACGGATCCGCCACCGCGCGCTCCTTGGCCATCGATCTGGGCCTCATCACCTTCACGATCTCCTTGAGCGCCTTGATGACCAGCGCGGCGGGGGAGGGCACAACGAAGACCTTGGCTATGTTTTCTTCGATCTTCTTCGAGGAGGGACTAAAGGAACCGATCGGAGACCTTGGTTTGAACTGACGAAGCCAAGCTCGCGAGGGATTGATTTGCTCTGGTGGTTTGAACTGCCGGTGCCGGAGGGTTGAACGAAGAGAAAGGGGTAGGTTAAAGAGAGAGTAAGGTTAGGGATGAAGAAAGGGTTAAAATGGGAATCTCTTTGGTTACTTTTTAACTTTTTTTAATTGTTTCAATTACTTGAAATGACAAATTTTTCATCCACTCATTAGTTTTATTGGTTATTATTTGTTGACAAAAAAAATTTGGTTATTCAATTAAGAGTAAAATGGTGATTTCATAACTATCCCAATTATTATATATGATTATTTTGAACTTTTCAAAACCACTTCTATTAGATTTAACATAAATTACCTTAAACATAGTTAAAACATATTTGAAATATCTCTAAGAACGTTTTTAAAATTAGGTACAATAAAATTAGAATTGCCTAAAGTTCAGTACAATGAATTGTACTTATCACATGTATTATTTGAATGTGCCAAATATGCACGCCGAGACGAAAACATTTACATTCAATAAACTAATCCATTCTTATTTGGGTTCTTATAGGTTACATTTTAATTTTTTAATTATTTCAATCGTTTACTTTAAAAGACAAATTTGTCATTTATTCATAAGTTCAATTAATTATTCAATTAAGGGTTATATGGTTATTTCATAATTATCCAAATTATTATATAAGAAGAAAAATTTTACAAATCACTTTTGTTAAATTTAACGTGAATTACTTAAGACACCTCTAAAAGAGTTTTTAAAATTAAGTGTACTGAAGTTAGAATTGCCTAAAGTTCAGTATAGCTAACTGTAATTATCCCATATATTATTTGAATGTGCCAAACCAAATAGTATGCAGAGACAAAAACATTTACATCTAATAAGCTAATCCTTTCTTATTTGGGTTCTTAGCACAGGCACTTGTCAGAGGTTTGTTGATTTGAACTACGCATTCTGTGCCTACCACAAACAGGCCCTGTAACTTTAGACAATGTACCCAAGATTAGTGCGGGCTTTAATGAAAATTATGAAGTATTTTTCATCTGTTTAACAACTTAATAGATGTAAAATAATTTAATGTTAGAAAAAAAAACTAATAACCGTTGTGAGTACAAAACCATAATATATATAGCAAATAATTACGACTACTACAGACAAATCTCACAGCAAAAGCAAACCCCTCCACATAGAAAACTAAGTTTACTTCTTTACATTACATACCATGAATATGAAAAGAAAATGCCCACTTGAAAACCAATGTCCAAAACAATACGGTGACACAGTAGCACTGACATTAACCAGGTAAGGTAGTTTATCCATATACTCAACATAAAATATGCCCGTAAAGGTTTCAAGTTACAAAATGAACCAGCCTTTTATACTCCACTCCCACTGCTACTTCTGCCAAAAACAGACATCAATTACATGGGTAAATAAAACAACTCACAACTTGATAGATAAGAATTGTCAGATCCAATTAAACACAGAAAAACTCGTTCGCCATATTTTCACCTTCTTCTAAAATGCAACCCTTTGGCATGCTCAAAAACCAGGCTCATCCCTCATTTTGCCTATGAAATTACTAAATGTTAGGACAAACGATGAAAAGTCCATTGTTTATGCAATCATTCCCCTTCCCATAAAAGGGCTACACATATGTCTTATTTAAAAGACATTAACCAACTTTGATGCAAGTCAATTTATATGTAGACCATATCATCTTAAAGGATTAGGATGAAAATCCCATTTTCATGCCAAAATGTTGATTAGATATCTGATCATGTTATACTCAACTTGAGAGTACAACAAACAAAAAAAACTGTTTCCAAGATGTTGACAGAAAATAGAGTAATTTATTTGATAATACAACAGAATTGGATGAAAATGTCAAAGCACACTTACCTTCAAAATGTAGGTTGACGATCCAACTCACAGCAGCATTGATATGTACAGAAGTTGGATGTTATATGTGACCAATGTCTGATGAAAGATTGATTCCTACACAACTTGGGATGGGATATTAGCCGTCAAAAGTGTTCCACGAAACCCTTCCTCAGCATGCTGCGGGTCCATCTTTTCATCAGACAGCTCATCTGTGGAGAATTAATACGATGCATATTTAGTCAATAGTAATGTCTACCCTGAGTTGAAGTAAATACATAAAATGCCTGAAGAGTTCATATTGTATGGACCAATAAAACCAACTTTTCAGTAAATACTTTTACTCTAAAGGTAACACTAATGTCATATAGCATGGAGCTACAAGATAGAAGAATCTTTCACAAATGTTCTCCTGGTGATGATCATTATCCCAGACTCCAAAAAGGTCTAAATTCTCATTTACATATTCCTAAATCCTATCAAAGAACTATTAGGAACATGACAAGGATATACAAACTTAGTGACACTAAATCAGACTGTAAAAACAATTGGTTCTACTGAATCATTATTAGAAGTTCATTAAAAAAATACAGAGTTCATTACCAGCAATATCTCGATTTTCATATATTTCTGAATCTTTCACCCATAGCTTGTCTCCAGGAAATATGTTCATGTCTGCAAGAGTGGCACTTTCCCGATCAATTACTATGGAACCTTTATGGAGTACCTGGTTTTCCTTCACAACCTGCATACAATTGGTCAATTAATACAGCCACCAATGGGATTATCCAACAACCCTCAATGAGCACAAAAAGACATCTATAGATGCAAATAAAGCATGATTACAAAAAGGCAGGGAAACTAAATAGATTGACTCAACATCACACACTGATGTCAAAAACCAGACAATTAGGGAAACACCAACACACCCCGAAACTACATCCCCAATACAAATACACCCATGAAATATGTTTTCCGCAGTGTAGATCAAAGCACACATGAGGTTCAAAACATGGAGAGGGGCTTGAATTAAAAATAAATAACCGTTTTGGACATATTATCTACTGGCTACAAGCAACTGCAATAGTAGCATAACCAAATGAACATATTGATAATAGACTAATAGTGAACACAAACAGAACAGACATTTTACTAGGCATGTGCAAGAGTAAATATGAGTAACTATGAGCATGAACAGTAAAGGTAAATCTGATTTATGAACCTACCCCAAAGGATTCCCATATCATCATCTTCAATTGGTAGACTGATGTTGAGGCAGAAACTTTTAAATTCACTGTATTACCAAAATTTGTCTTCCGAGAACGCTTGGAAGTTCTGCGTTCTGGATCAATACTGTTCTCAGCAGCTGCTAAAACTGATTTTGGAGCTTCTTTTCCACGCACAAAATGCACAACTATATTTTCATTGCAATAACTAAGTTTCTGCATTAGCTTGCAGCTCTCTCTTTCTCCTATGCAATCCTCACAGACCTGACATGATTAAAACCCCACATGAGGCTTAAAAGTAAAGTTGACTTGTGAAAGATCCACATTGAAGAGATAAACACATGGGAATCTACATTATAACAAGAACAAATAAAAGCAGGTGAAGTTGAGTACGAAATGTTTCAGGGATAATAGTACTAGTAAAGCCAGTTTTGCCAGCCATCAGATACATAGGAACAGTAAGGCTAAGCATAGTTTTATACTATTAAAATACTAGAATAAACTGTGCTCGTGTTACAGATATGTGATCATACATATCCAAAGGATTGAACATATTCATTTCCTTAGATGAACATAATAGAGGATCTGGGAAATGGGTTATAACAAATCTTACTTTTTCATGAAAAACACATTTTGTTTTTTTGATCAAGAGAACAATTCCATACATTTTCCATCAACTTATTAATGAATCACATCACATGTTTCATGTTTGTTATTTACATGCGATTACTAGTTTCCTTCAGTAAAGAACAAAGCAAACAGAAATAAATTCTACATTACCTCTGGGCATGTCCTGATTATAGGTTCTCTAGTTTCAGTTTCAACATCCATATCTTGAGAACTTGGATTTTCCACACATACAGGCATCTCATCACATGATCCAGCAAAATTATTTCCCACATTGTTAGTGGACTCAATTACAGCAAATATGCCTTCCTTTTCAGTGCCACTCCACTCTTGACAGAAGCACTTCCAGTCATTTTCAGTAATGATAGTCAACCCATCTGTCTATAACCCAAAAGTTTGGAGATTGAGGGGATTATCTAATTAGTCAATCCATACGAGTATTGAATTCACATATAGAATATCATACAACACAAAATAGGATACTACATGAAGATATACTTACGGCAGACGACTTCTGAAAAATTGTACCGCGTTTGCAGACCAGGTCAAGAGGCCTCTCTAAAAGCCGTGAATGCTGGGAGCAATAAAGTCCAAGAAAGACATTACAAATACATCCTTCAAATACAAATGGAGAAATGGGAAGATAAAGGCAGAGGAACCAAAATAGGCATGCCAACTCATCAAAACATGTGGCAAGATGAACTGGGTTCATCCTATAAGTTGGTTTGAAGCTCATATCAATTGTTGGTTTCAAATAGCCAGACATGGAGAACATATCCCAACAAGTCGTAATATCTCACTAAATGAAGCCCAAAATTCAAAATGAGTCAGATGCATATTAAGTGTCACATATTATCCATGTCAGGAATATTTTGAATTTGCAGCAATGCCGGATGTAAACCAAACATTAAATGCACTATCAAACTTTTAGAGGCTACCTTTTCACATTTCAGAGAATCAATGACACCATCCAAAGCTTCAGGTTCAGCACATGAAGATATGTTCTTTCCACTTGCATTAATATAGTTTCTCCATGTTGAAAGCCATAAAGAGGGCACCAAGTAATATGTGCATGATGAAGTGAGTTGTAGGCTTTTTCCTGAAGCCAATTTCTCGTGGTTCTGACGCTGTATTTGCTTCAAAGCTCTGCTCCATGAAAAAGAAAAGTTAAGCAATTCTGCCTACGGATTATCATTATCTTCTAGAAAATGTTCAAATTACCTCCTATTGTCCTCCAAGCATGCCACTTCCGAAAGCTCATTACTACATTGGTCACATTGTTTAGAGTCTGAAGGAAATGTTGAACAACCTAGTGGGTCATCAGGTTTTACTGCAACAGAATCTTCATAGAAGAAAAGCCAAAGGTCCTCAGGAACCAACGAACGCTTAGCACCGGGAGCTTGCTCAGGCAAAAGTTGCCCGTGAGGGCATCTAATTGAACTCGCTGGGCCAGCATCAGCTTCACATGGAGCATCAAGGATTTTTCTTTTACACCACTGCTGCAACCTACAAACAAGGCACAATTGATAATGCTTATAGTAAAGCTACATTGGAACCATCATGATCAGTATTTATTCAGAAGACATGATATGCATGAGTGTTCATGGTATTGTAAAGGAGAGAGCTATCAACTGGCCAACTGTGAAGGACTACAACCAATAACTTCAGTCTCTAGAAAGAACAAATCAGAAATATTAAATGTTCTTGGTTTATTAAATCATTTAAGCAGACAAATACCAGTAACCTCAGTCTCCAAAGAGACTTGTATGTTGAATCGTCATAGCAACATTAAATCATTAAGCAGACAAATACCAGTAGGCACTAAGAAGATTTAACATCTTACCATGACTTTGATACATAGTATTGTCCATCCGGGTATTTACCCAGAAGTGCATTGTTTGCCACTTCTTTCATAAGTGCTCTTCGATCCCTGTAGCTATCGGCAGAAGCCACAGACCTTGCCCCAGCAACAAGGCAAGTCATGCAGTAATCACCATCTCCTAGTGTTGGCCCACCACCATACTGATATTTGCAACCATTATATTAAACGAAATTCATCAGCAACAATGTCGCAACCATGTTTTGAAAGAAATGGAAGTATGCATTTGACACTTTGAACATTAATAAATACTAACTGCTAAGAAACTATTACGTCAGATATGATAATAATAAAACCAAGAGACTAAGGCAAGGCATGAGTTAATGATAGCAAATAAATACTCGAGTCCTAAACAAAAGTTAATCGTCATAAAGGTTAAATATATAACAAATGTAAGTCAGCATGGTGAGCAAAAAAATACTGCAAGAGAGGCATGCTCTTGGTAACTACTTGGGGTTATTGTATGATAGAAGCACTTCCATACTTGAGCACAAAATTTAAGGAGTGAGACATTAATCATGCATAAAAATACCTTAGCGGATAACTTGTTCCAAGCTTTAGCTGACAATCGCTTCATAAAGCTGACCTTCGAGACTGGAACTTTACCGTGTGAGCATTGGATAGGTGTATTGTCAAGGGCACTGCAAGAATTTAGAAGTCACAGGAAATCAATATCAGTAAACTTCAGGCACGGACTTTAGGTCGCTCTAATAAGGCGGACATCACAATCAAACAAACACCACCCAGGTAAAAATGACAAATTAAACCAGAGCTAATGCACATGGTAAATAATACTTACGGTGGAGATATACTATCAGCCCACTGACGAAGCCAGTCTGCAGAGATCCAATAATATGGTTCCTCAAGTGATCGAATAGGAGCTTCGGAGAGAATGGACCGCACTTCTTGTCTTCGTTCTGTGATCTGCTCCAACTTGCTTTCCATTTCTATTTTGTATCGTTCACAAGCATCAAGATATGATGAATTTACGTTGTTTATCTCTTCACAAAGATGTGATGGAGGTGAAGCACTATCATTTACACAAGCCACGTCATCTTCAATAATCATAATTTTGGTATCATTGGTCATACCCATCTTGTTATCATCATTCACATGCCTACGTTTGTACATCAGCATGTATGCATCATTAGAAGAAAAGTTCTCCACGTGTCTATCACTGCTAGAATCTGAAGAGTGTAACTTGGCAGCATCAATATGGTTCCCATTTGTAGTAGCGCCTATTGATTCAGAGCTAGAAGCTCTTACACCAGACTCACTTTTAACAGGCTTACCACTGGAATTTGAAGACCCTTCTCCAAATGGATAACTACCCAACTTTGAGACATGCTCATCATCAAATTCCCACCATTGCCCCGTATTCTCATCCTTAATATGTGCTACGTAATGGCCACTGTTTACAGCAGTTCCTTTGTGAATCAGTACAGCAGATAAGTCATATACTATATCCATGCGAGAAAGATCAGGCAATCTATGTCCCATATCTAGTTCTCCGGGAAAACTGAATGCTGAAGTGATCTTCTTTTTTGTTGTAGTCTACTGACACAAGATCAATACACAATAGAAAATTAAAATAAGAAACACAAATATAATATACAAGCAATTCCACAAGGGCCAGAAAAATGTGATTTTCTACTCTTTATTCACAAACCAATACACAAAAGAATTTCAAAAGAGAGATGAAATAGTAACACTACTATACAATGGAACCTTTAGTAAAGGAAATCTACTACAGTAAGGCAATATTAATAACTAAGTAAAGATATGAAGAAAAGCCACAGTAAACTACAATTGGATTGTTAACAGGCTCTAAGCAAGATCTATAGGAGAAGTTCTTATCTCCTTTCTTACATAAAACAAACTGTCAAATCTTGGATGATCAAATGATAAATTCTTCATCAAAGGCCACTACAGCATAATGGAAAAGATCTAAGCTGAAGATGCACATTACTAATCGACTTTGACGATGTCAAGAGATTGTGCCCTTCTAAAAATATTAGCTGCCTCAAAAGCAATTAATAAACGGGTTCCGTGGAATTCTTAGCATGCATAAACGACTCTTTTGGTGCAGTAAGGTAATAATGTGAATTGCTTCACGAGGCACAATATAATCACACAAACTTAGTTTTACAAATATGCATTGAACTACACATGGACAATTTAGTTAAAGAAAAAGAGAATTATGTATTTCTACTGCCTACAAAATGACAGGGTAATCGCAAAATGAAACAATAAACTCAAATAGATATCGATGGTTGCACCTTTGGGATGAAAACACAACGCTTAAGCTGGAAATTAAGAACATCAGGCAGTGTCCGCAACTTGATGCTGCGGGTAGCATCAACTCTTGTTTGACATGACTCGCAAAAATATTGATTCTCCCCATGAAGCTCCTCTACGTTAAGGTAATCATTTAAACTCTCATCTAAACTTTTCAAACCCTTGATATTTAACTCCAATTCATAGAAGTCCTCCATATTTGAAGAGGCTTCAGACTCTTTTCCACATTTTGAACATCTGCATAAAATTGATTAAGATAACAAAAATCTTTATATGTAAAACTAGCATATGTCTAGAACATCATGAGATGACAACCAAAGTTAGTTATCAGTTCTAAGCTTCTGCAATAGCAACAGGCCATTAATACTTAGGCCAACACTGCAACAGTATGAGCTCATTATACATTTATCTTACACAAACATTGTGTTTCCATGTATTGTAAAAGTAAGGATCTTTAAGGAATGAAATTACACTCCATCTATCATGAGGATGAAAATAAAGAAAAATAGGCAGTGTTTTGTACTTATTATTTATTTAGCAAGGAAAGCTTCTAATGAAGGGAAACCCATGATTTCGTGGTAAATTAAACATGCGCTAAAATGCAGCCACGTTAATTCAGAAGACCAAGGTTGGCAAAAGTCAAGCTGATAATCTCATATCAGGGCAGCAGATAACACTAAATGTATAAAGTTGTCATTGATAGTCTAGTGCTTTATTCAAGGTCAACTTATTGAGCATCCTCCATGGAGTCTTCCTTAACAAATAGCATTCTAGTTGCAATGAATATTCTCTTTCATTACTCTCTTTACTTCAGTTTCTTTCTTAGTTGATCACTTATCATTCACAAGTTATAAATTTGGCTCTCTTCACTGATACTTATAGCATAGATGAAAAAATATATCAGGATTTTAGGAGTTGATATAACATACTTATATAGCAATATAAAAGAGATAGCCATGAGTACAAGAGTAGCATTTAATCGTATTGTATCTAACCTTGTCACATTTGACACACTTCCACGGAATAGATCTTGAACAATTGTTCTTGTCTTAGAAAGGTTAGAATGACTGAAACACTGCTCCAGCAAAGAAAGAAGTAAGGTCAAAAATTCATGGCTATCTTGTTGGACACCATTGTCTAGCTCCAGTGTTTTTATAAACGGGGCTGAGTCAACAAAAGCCATTTTACTGGCATGCAACTGTGCAAAAAGCCGGGCAAGCTGATCCAAAACAGGTTGTTGTTTCAGAACATCTGGTTCAACAGAGAAAACACCTTTCCGAAACAGTTTGTTCATATAAAGGCACTGAAGTATGCTGTTGGCATAGCAAGTCGCGCCAAGATTTGTCAAACCCGCGGGTGAATTATCAGAAGTGCGGAGATCATTGGCCGGGTCTGGACCATGCATAATTTCTGATGTTTTCTGCCATAATCCACATTTCCTGCTACCATTCGGGGGCGGAACTAACCCACAAAAGCAATTTGGATTGTCCTTAGTATTCACCCGGCATCCTTGACAAACTGGCTTCAAAATCATGTACAGCTGGTGCACATCATCATCCGTTATCTGACCAGTTAAATGAACTTTTCTACAAACAGATCAAGCAAGAAGTTATATAACTGAGAATACATAAAAAGAAACAAAAAAATATTGAACTAAGAATAAAGTAGTATTGCATACCTCAATATTTCAGAAGTGATATCTCCGCTATCCAGTTGTCTCTGCCTCTTATTTTTACCACGAGTAGTTGGCCGGCTCATTTTATTGCAGACCAACCCTGTAAAAACATGATAGCAATATTTTCTTAATAAGAAATTTTCTACAACATGTAAATTATGTTGGAACTACTTTAAGAAATATGGCATAAGTTTCTTTACAGGAACTAATCGCGTACTCGTACTAACAGAACAAAAAAAAAATCAAAGTCAACTCGATGTTTATTATCCCTTGAAAACACATGGTCCAGATTTGGTTCAATTTCAAGTAGATAGAAGATACCAGGTCACATAAATATACACAGTTCAATTTTGTATCCAATGCATACATATAGACATAGTATTCAGAAGACAATAGGACCTCCAAGTTCACAAAGTATACACTTAGTATAGACAGAAAAAACAAATTGAGAACATGTTATCTACATTAAAAAGTAGATGATGGAGGCTACTTCTACAGTCCAAACAGAAAACTTCTACATTCTCAAAAACAAAAAATACACAACAATTTGGAACAATAAACAATTAAAAAAAACAAAACTATTCCCTCAATTAAACTCCAATAACCCGAAACAATGTGAATATTTTCATGGCCAGAACTAAACTCCAGTACGTCTGCGACTCTTTTCCCCCAAAATAATAGCCTCAAATCACAATACACTACAGAAAAGAAGCAATAATCACTCAAAAATACATCATTCTCTGCAAACAGATTTGTATTTTGTCCCGAAACCCCCCCAGACTGCGAATAAAACAAAATCGCGACAAAAGATTCAAAAATAACATTAAAACCCTAGAATCTAGACCAAAACGCAAGCACACATTGAATTTTAATAAAAAAACACAAGAAAAACTCAATTGCTCTACGCGAACGTAAATTCGATAGAGCAGAAAACAGAGAAAATTGGAGACGGAGAGTGAGAGATCACCGGAGAGATAGTGACGGCTTCTGGAGATCAAGCAGAACAATCTTGGTTTTGATGGATTTGGAGTAGGAGAGGGAGGAGATTTAGAGGAAAAGGAGAGTCGCAGTGGCGCGGTTAGAGGAAAAAAGATGGAGGGAAGAGGAGAGGGAAAGTTTTTGTTTTTTTGGGGTCAGCTTCAGGTTTCATATCATTCAGACCTCTCTGCTATTCTATTTCTCCACTCCAAAACCAGCTCTACTTCTCATTCTTTGACACCTCACTATTTACGCTCTCTTTTTTCTACATATAAATATACAAATAGCCCTACAAAACAGGAAAATGACACTTTAATCCACCTAACTATCAGTAATTTTCATTTTAATACATGTAACTTTTATTTTAGTTCGCAGTTTTTTCACTTTAACGCACTCCATCAAGATTTAAACAGATTTCATTAATATTTTCTAAAAATAACAAAAGTACCCTTCGTCCAAAATAGAAAAAAAAAATCAATCAGTGATTTAATGTAAAAAGACGATTGTACCCTCAATATGAAATTAAATCAAAGGGAACAATGATTTTTTCACAAACCAAATAGAAAAAATTTAAAAATATATAAACTGAAAATGAAAATGGGGGAAGAGGTACTAGGCTCTGACGAGGCTTTGTCAAGAAGATCATAACGGAGGTGGTCGGTGGAGGCGAGGTCGATAGGGTCTGGTCGTCGGAACGGAGCTGGTTCTAGTTGTTGAGATGAAAGCCGGTTCTAGTCGATGTTGTCCGACGAGGAACTGGCTAGAGTGGAGCTTGAAGACGGTCGACATACTGGAGGTTGAAGATGTAGGCGCTCCAAAATCTATGGCTTTCTCGATTTTGATATGTGTTGAAGGCTGCCGGAGCCAGAGGCAAGGCGAGGCTGACATAGCCGGAGTTGGCCGAAGGTTTGTCGACAACAGAGGTAGAGGTGAGGGTTAGGTTTTGGATAGGATTTAGTTTAGGTGAGGGTTTAGGCTAGGGGTTATGTTAGGGCTAATTTAAGGGTTGTTTTAAAGTTTTGAGGGTTTCTAAAGGGCAATTTTGTCTTTTCCACGATAAAATAAAGGGTAAATGTCACAAATGTACAATTAGTTTTACACGTTTTGCAGCCGGATACAGTTAACTTAAAAACTGTGTTTTAAGGTCAGTTAGTTTTGGTTAAG
>JAYMTP010004657.1:0-14575 GCA_036897365.1 Geranium brycei
TTAATATTTATAAAATTAATCATAAAATAAAATATTATTATTGATTAAAAATATATTTTATATTATAATACATATTTTTAACTTTAATTAATTTTATTAATAATTAATGATAAAACATTAAATAGAGGTTATGATTGAAGAGCAATTTTGTCTTTTTAATGAAAAATCTAACATAATTAAATGGAATTTACTAAATAGAATTTTTCTAATAATTTAGACACCGCACCGGTTAAAATAATAATTAAGTGTATTAAAGTGAAAATGACGAATACTCACTTGTACTAAATTGACATTTTCCCTTTGAAGAATTTCTAACTAGTCAAATAACTCTCCATTAATTTATTGTTAATTTTGAATTAGTATTATTACTTCAAATATCTAATTAATTTTCAACCAGTCTTGGAGTGCCAATCTCTGCCCGACCAGCATATAAAGTTTTCTAGTGTATTACTCAAGACCATTATATTTTCACATGAAATCTTGTCACAGCAATTTCAATATGAAAATGTGAATATCAATATGTTCCAATTCTCTCAATCGTAACGATAAAATGTAGAAACTGAATTCTAAGTTAACAGCAACACCCTTCAAACAGAATTTGATTTACTTCTGTAAGTTCATTACACAGTCACAAACCAATAAGGTAAAAAATCGAAAACTAATAGAATTATCTATCATCTGTATAACAAATCAAATAACACAGTTTAAAAGCAATAACAATATCGAATACACTACAACATCCTAATTCAACATTTCTCGCCAGAAGCTGATCGTATTTTCCTTTTAGCATATATAGTCTTAATTTCTATGGAGTACGATGCAACAATCATTCCGAAGGAAAAGTATATGAGACGACACTCCTGGAACAATTGTATGCTTGCTTATCATTTCTGTGGTGAGTACTGAGAGCCAAGTATCGTTCTATTGAAAAAAGAGTGAGGTGTCATACTATTGGAGATTCAATTTCGGTTTGACGGTGCCATTCTTAGTAAGCAAGGACCGAACACCACGGACTAGTTCTTCCTTGATCATGAACAGAATTGCAGCAGCAAGGACGCTTTGTACAATTTTTGTGCTCATTCCCTTGTAAAAACCATAAAATCCTTCGTACCGAATCATCTTTAGGATTGCATCCAATGTGCCTGATTTGGATTAACGAAGAAAATACCACATTAAGCATGATTGAATGCTGATTAAGCAAAATAAAAATAATTCTTAGATAAAGACATAGGTATGAACTAATTATAATCAGCAAGTACCTTCCATCTATTACACAACCTATAGATAGGAACTACAAAAGTAGAGTTCGATTTTTGGCGACTTATGTTGTGAGAAGGGATTATGAAAACGTTCGAACCTTTATAATGATGTTTTTTATCCCCACCGCTGACCTGTTTCGCTTGAAGCCTTGCCTGCAGAGGCAACCGATTCCATCAGGAACCCAAAATAAATGATAATGCATTTCAGATTACTAGCCCTAACCTCATTTGATTAGTTTAAATTCCTGAAACCGAGTTAGGGTGAAACTGTTTTTTGATATGGTCTTTCATCATTAATTTGGATGGGACTACGAACCACATAATTGATGCCTGTCTTAACCCTCTTCTAATTCTCTCCCTTTGATCAACTTTCAGATCTAAATAAATGTATAATAACAGTTCAGAGCACATGCAGCATTTCCATCCAATCCGGTTTCTTCCAGATAAAACGCTTATTTGGTTTGCCTAAATAATTCTATTTTGACCAGCTAATACAAACATTTGGCCAAATTTGAAATCATGACAAGCCTAATGCTGAGCAGAAAATAGTGCTCCCACAATACTTCACTTATTAAGGATGTGAAAAAAGACAAGGAATTTCATCCATGTTCATGAAATGAACTAATACTAAGAAGATTTTGAGATCAAATTTCAATTTATCATTCCAATCAAGCCTAGAGTCTAGAACAGCAAGGAGTCAACTCCGAGCGTCTGACATTTACCTTCACAACCAAAAGGGGATATGTTACAACAGTGGCTCCCAGTTTCGCCAAAGCTCCAAGAAGAAATATCTGCCAGAAAAGGTATTATACTCAGCATATCATCTCAAGGAGGGGACAGGAGAATCACAAGTAGTATTGCAATATCAAACCAAAATAGAAATAAAAAGTGTTAGAATAGTCAAGTATAATTAGAGTTTGAATTTAGGTAGGTTTCCTAAACCTAGTTAGCTTCCTATTATTCCCTATATGAAGGAACATGCTATTGTAATTCAAGCTAAGTGGTTCATAATAATAGAATTATATTTTGGAATTCAACAAAAAGAAACTAACCTCATAAGCTGTTACCCCATTGTCACCCTTCTTACTCAAGGCACGCCTTTTCTTCAGCTGCTTCAACATTGTCTCATAGAGCATGAACTGCATGGAAGGATTGCTTACCTGGTAGAAAACACAATGAACCATCTGAGATCCTATATGGACAGAAAAAAGAGCAGCTTCTTACATACCATCACCAATGTTGGGAATACACCTTTCCAAAAGCCCAAAGGTCCAGCTTCACCATAAATTTCTTGAACCTGTAAATGTTATCTATATGATTAAGGGTATTGAATATATTTCTGATGTAAGGAACTTGAAAATATGAACCACAAAAATAAGTTGGTTTAGTAGTCAAAAGCGGCATGCCTATTATAAGTCATTGATTCGAACTATGAGTAAATACACATCTAACAAGAAGTTCTATGTCAAGTATTCTAAAGTTTTTTTTGTAACTACCGATAGCTAAATAAAATGTATACTCTTTGACAAGCAGATTCATAGTGGGAACCCAAGAGTACATATAAGCACAGCCTTAGTATCCAGCAAAAAAGATTTAATCCCTTCAAAAGTTGGAACACACTACTCCAGCCAGTCTCTAAGGCACACATAAAAGACCAAACTGTACACAATTTTGTTTTGTAAATGTACAAAACTGGACTCTAATTTTCATTTTTCAACAAATAGTTCCTTATATTATCATTTAACAACCAAATAGAAAAACACAACTATCAGTTCAATCAAATTAATTATATGTGAATGTGATAGATGTCTAACTCTCTTTTTAATAAGATGAGATCACTTGTCCATTTGACTGATGATTATTTTAGACCGTTTAGTTTTAATCTAAATATACTTTGCATGTTATCTTTTGTCTGGCATGTATTTTTACAGGACCTTTAGGACATTAACAACAATGGTAGTTAATGTGTGCCCTTCCCCATCAACCAAACAGAAATATGAGTAAATTCATGATGATCTTGTGTTCTAATTATCAGTCCACTGCCATGTCATAGATAACACTTGTTCATGTCAATCTTGATGCAGTCAGGCGTTAAACATTGCATAAAATTTGAAACTAAATCTGTCTGGTGATATCTATAAAGGAAACCAATTCGGAAACAGAACCATTGGAACTGGGTTTTTTTTCTAAGCTTCAATGCCACAACACCATCAACAATGGAATAGAACGTAACAATGTTTCACCTACCACATCGCTGGTTCCATATTGAGGAGGTTCAATTCCAGCAAGGGTTGTTTCATCTTGAGCAATTGGCCTTACGCTGGGCTGAGATTTCTTCGAGATTTTTGAATGAGTCTGCAGGATAAAAGATGTCATCATAGAAATTAGAAAGAGAAATAATGAAGATTTGACATTGAAGAGAAATAGAGAGAGAAGCAGTGGTGAACCTTAAAGTAGAATACAACGAATTAAAATTTGAACCCAAATGGAAACTTAATAGAAAGCTGATAGAAGATTGACTAATCCAACCCGAGTGATGGCATGAAACAAAGCTGTTTCCGAAAACCACATACATTCCCTCCCTTTTCATTTAGATTTGAAAATGGCATCCCAGTTACCAGTTCCCAGATTCATTTTTTTTATGACTGAAAAAATATGTGATCGTATCAAAATGGAATATGGTCATTAGCTGACATATGCTTTGGCTCTTTTTTTCATGTGTTTTAATCATTATAGCAAGTGAATGTATTGCAAATTACTCAATATGTGCTTCACCTGCATTCGGGTAACAACTACCCATATAGGGTTTGTCAAGAGCACATTTACACACCTGCACAGTTTTTTAGCATCGTCAGTAGAACATCAAAGGATGCAAAAGACAGAAAACAAGCAGAAATAAAACAAAATGAAGCACATCCTGAAACCAAATCGCAAAGCATTCATGATCACTTGATCCGCAGTTTAGTATCAAAGCTTTGAATATACTAGCACAATGCATGGCATACGCAATCAAATACACATGAATGTTTGTATGGACAGTTTGGTGTCCAAGAACCTGATCGAAGTAGGAAGAGCCAAGACGGAAGAAGAATTTAATGTATTCTTATATGTAACTAATATAGGATGCAGCTAATACAGATCTAACTAGACTGTAATTGGGAGAATAAATTTATTTTTGCCTTAAACAAAACTATAGTCTCTAGGATAAATGAGCATAAATCGGCGCACAGGGGAGAAATTAGGATGTAAGGGATACCTTTGGAAAAACCTCAGCCACATAATTTATGGTTATCTAGAAGAGCCATCACATTCCAATAGAAAATGTGTTCACCAGGCTATGAAGTCAGTCTAATTAGACGTGCAAACTTATTGTTTCCAGAAAACTAATAAGAAGTAACCTATTTAACTTGAGTGTGGATATAACTTCACATACCAAATTATGAGTCTCATGACAGACAACTAGTGGCTCGAGTCCCTGTGGACCGGGGAAATAACATGAAACTAGACTCTACAAGCCCCATGAGAGATTCAGAGTTCAGTAAGATGTCATTATTAAATCTGTAAGACAAGAAAAAAAAGCAATTCACCCTGATAGAGCAGCAACCATGAGTGATGAGAGCATTCCAACTGATCCATCACCAACCCCTTTCTTCATTTGCTCAATGGCAGCAGCTTCAGCTTTGCTCCTAAATATTTGATAGAAATAATAGTAAACACCCTGTATCATAGAAATAGTAACTCTATAAGGATTCAAAAATTAATACAATGAAAGCATCCCAAATTTACAGTATAGGGAGAATAGCTTAATAACAAACTTAACTTATGAGAAGTCCTAGTCTAAACAAAACTATTTAGATGTTTTAGCATACTCTCGAACATATATCATATTTTCATTAATATCTAGCAACAAAGGATGCTTTATTTGTGGTAAAATGTAATGTCAGCGGCCCAATAACAAACTTGAGCTAGAGGTCATCACAGCCAATTACGTCTTGATCTAAAGCAAATAATTTAGCTTTAAACTCAAAACCACCCGAGCAGATTCTCAAATATGTTAGCTTGATATGTTTACATTCAGTAACATGAGTAACCTGGCTATGTGCTAACAATCATCTCTGCATAAGACTTAATAGAGATATCTCATTCTAAACTCTAACGACAACAATCAATTCAGACCATCTAAGCATGTCCTCAAGTGACCAAGTCTGTTAGGCTAAACAATCAAATAAACAATAAAATCAATTTTTCCCGTGTGAGATGGTTTATTTTGCAATCAAACTAATTACAGTGTTCTATTAACACCTGAATCCTGACAGAGATATAAAAACACTAAACTTCCTCGACCTCGATATGATAATGGACTAATGTGTGCCCTACCGAACAGTTTAATCCTTTAGATTGATGGATTCTCTTTTCTACTAAGATGGCACCAACAATCCCCAAACTAAAATGATGTTTAATAACAAACCCAAAACAAATGAAATTATCATGATTAGTGATCTGCAAATAAAATAGATAAAAAAACAGCACTATGAAGATAAGCAAGGCACAACAGACTATTAGGAACTCCACCAGAGGAGAGGATCAATTGCACTGACCTGAGAAGCAGCTGTACCAACTAGGGATGGTGCTAAGCCTCCATACAAACGCCCCCATCCCTCATGCTTCACAACCTACAAATCATCAATTCACAATTCAAATCAGCGAAAATAGAACTCTCCAAGTAAGTTACACCGATTCAAGGACACCTTAGTTAGCTAAGTTGAGGCCACTTCTTCATTCAGCAAGGAAACAACATTTAACAAATTTTCTCTGGACAAAATTTTCTGAGAAACCAAACAAGAAACCTGATTCATCCGCTCAACCGTTCCGAGATTCCTCTGCTCTTGCTTCGGATCACGCTCCGTCTGCTGGCGAGTATTCACCTGAAAAATTCAAAAAAAAACAAAATCAATAGAGCAGAAATTACAGGTACGCGTTGAGAGGAAGAGGAAGAAGATCGCGGAATTTACGGTTTGAAGTGGATATGTGACGAGCTGAGCGATGATCCCTCCGCCAGCTCCGGCAAGTCCATTGATCAGAGCGTCGGACATGATTTTCCCGGGAAAATGTAGCAAGAAATTTCGGAGAAGAGAGATCTAATTCTCGGGAGAGAAAAAAAGTAGAAACTATCTCTGACTTTGGCTGTAGCGAAGTAAATGTTTCGCTATCGCGTGTCTTTGTTGTTGATCGATGTTCCGTTCAAGAAACAAAAAGACATTGGGGATGGTAGGTGAAAATTGACCAAATTGCCCTCCAGATGGAGAAATAAATCCGAGTATATCCTTTTGATCCCATACCATTACTGGCTCGACTTTAGTCAACGTGCCATCATTGCTCCACTAGGCGGAGTAAACACTGATGGGCCTGGTCAAGTCCACGTTCGGATGGTACATTGCACCTGGTATGGGCTTCTATCGGCCTGGTAGAGTACAGTTGGGCTGGTCTTGTATGGGCTGATCTATTCTATTCAACGGTCTAATAAATGCTCCAATATTGAAATTTTGACTCTTATGCATTATCTTTATCCAATACAATATTGACACGTAATGATGTCAATAGGAGGAGACTTGAAAATCGGGATTTTTTTTTAAATTTTCCTCCTCGAATCAAATTTAAATGGCCTTGATATTTGCTTCACCGGAAAATACTTGTGATTGCTGATCGGAGAGACTTTTAAGGAGGTCTCCAATATAAATGGCAACAGGACGAGTTCGGGGCGGATTTAACAAAACATGTTCATGTTAGAAATGGGACGGGATCCCGTTTTTAACGGGAGAGAGGATTTCCGTGATTTTCCGTTTCCAACCTAGTATATATTTATTTTACGATAAAATTTGTATTAAAAACTATTATTCTAATCAAAATATATACTTAAAAATATTATTATTTTATTAAGTATGTATTATAAAATATTATTTTAATAAAAATATATTTAAATATATTATTTTTTATTAAATATGCATTTTAAAATATAAATTTTAATTAAAAAGATATATTTGTAATATATCGGGGCGGAGGATACCTCTCCCCGCCCCGTTCCCATCTGAATTCAAGAATTTTCAGTCTTGTTTTCGTTTGGATTCGAGGATCCCCATCGGGGACGGGAATAGTGTCATCTCTAGTCTTCAAGGCTCCTAATGAAATTAAGCTTGGAGTTTCGACAAAATTTTAGGTCTCCAGATAAGTTCGTTCTAAATTGCTTATACAATGTCTGATTGATTATGAATTTTGTATCTGAAATATGCTTGATTGAATCCTTGTTTCCTTTGATTATGGTGCTCAGTTTATATCGACAGCAACAGCGCAAGCTTAGCAATTTTATTATGAGCAAAGATTGATATGACTTTGACAAGTTACTCACATGAGAAGTTCTTTGGTGTTTGTTAGTCGTCAAATTGGTTCACAATGTTGTGTTAATGTTGGAGAAGTAGTAGTTACAATCTATTATGTTTAGTAGAGCTAGAATTATGAGTTCCATGATCTGGGTATTGGGAACAAAATGAATCGTAGACTTAGCCGGGCTAATCAACTGCTCGGAAACTCTCCCATAGATTTCGAACATCTCTGCCATAGCCTCAGTCGCCGAAGTATTTGCGTCGCAGAAGAGGTAACTATCATCCGCAAACAACAAATGTGACACCTAGGTGCCCTTCGGGAAATGGCACAACCCCGAAGTTGGCCCACCGCCTGACACACTGAAACATACTTGAATAAACATATAATTCTTACGATTTTCTGCTCCAGAATAACAATGTGCATAAATTTACAACGGTAACTTGGGAGCCATCGAAAGAATAGAATGTGTGCAAGTAAACAAACTTCTCTTTACAGGATCTACAGCCTGTATCTTTACAAATATAACTCTTGAAAATACAAAAATATACATCAAACCCGGGAACTTGGCGGGGCGATTCATGTGTTCTTCTCTAGCACGGACAGTGCCGGTGTCAAATAGTTATTTGCTTTATCCGGCAAGTGCGCCACCTGCAGTGTAAAACCCGAGTACCTTGTGAGGTCAGTGTAACTAAAATGCTTACGATTTGCAAGTTGATGTTATCAGAATAGTTGAGTACCAGTTCGTAGAGTTCCTTCCCTGGCTCCGCCACATACTCGTAGCATACCTGGTCATAACCAAGTTACTTCGGTCCATATTCATTTGGTAAAAACTATTTGATAGTGTGAAAACCATAGAGATAGGGAGTGTTACTTACATCAAAGCTCTTGTTTCTTGCAGTTGAATCGTGCAATGCTTTCACACAGATGTCAGCTACGTCGGCACAACTTATTCCCTACATTGAGAGCAATGGTTGGTTATATCAAAACCCCTAAATTATGTCCTGCATATTCAGAATACAGAATGTATCTTTCTTTTACCTGTGAAATCCTATTTCCTTGATCGAATATGAGGGCTCGTTGTCCTCCTGGCTCCTCCTGCAAAAACCAGTGGTTAAGTATACTTTCATTGAGCCTAAGTTTTGATACTGTAAGACCTAACACCATGACATCCCGAAAAATACAACTTCTAAAATGAAAGGGAACTTACTTGCTAGGAGAAATTTCTGTTTTATCATACCAGATGTGTATGATACTTAACTTGTAGATTAACTACTTTTCGTATGTATAAAATTTGAAATTCACAAGTTCAACAAATTGGATGAAAATTTTACCTTTAGGGGGCCGGGGCGGATAATAGTGTACCCAAGGCCAGATTTTCTCAATGTTTCTTCTCCGGCCTGATGAGATATTGATAAGATAACACTCCTCGTTCCTTCTGTAAATGAATTAAACTAAAAGGAAGTAGATCGAAAGAGACAAATTGGAAAAAGAGCTTACCCTCTTAGCTTTTAGAACTTGCTCCCTCCTGGCAGATTCTAACCCCAAACCAGTACATGAAACTAAGACAAAATCTGTTTCTTGGCCGCTCTAGAATGTAAATCAGGAAATATGACCGAAATCAGGCAATATGAAGCAAGAAAGCAAATAACGGAATAGAAACAACTATTATTAACAAATTTTATTGGTAATCTAAATTAGATTTCATGTAACAAGAGCATAGAAGAAATTCTTACAGGCAAAGCTTTTATATATTCTAATATCAACTTAAAGCTTCTTAGATCTTGCTTCGGTCCTGTAGATTCTTCAACAGGTCTCTGAATCACAAATATCATATGGATCAGGAGTGTTCAACTAAATAGCATAGTCCAGACAAGAGTTAATTTATGAAGCTAGAAAGATTGCAGACCAGCTAGAAAGATTACATTACATGTTAGAGAAAATGATATACATTGCTAAAAATTCCATACTAAAAAGACTACCATGTCGAGAACTCCTGCTTTGATATGATATTAGGACAAGTAATTACTCCCTCGGTTCCAAAATAAATGCTGCTCTTTGATTTTTGGCAAATTTGAGGATTAGTGAAGTTAATGCTCCACTTTATCATCAAGTATTATCAATAAGCTTTGCATATTTTAATTCCTCAAAAGAAATACATGGAACATGCAATCAAGAAAGTAGGAGACATATTTTAGAATGGAGGGAGTAGTTCATAATCATGGTGTAGCTGACCTAGTTTTTAAAAGGAATAGTTGGGTAACGACGATAACCTGTCTTCTGGGCTCAAAACGTATTGTCAGCGTATGCACAAGGAACGGGTCTAGTGGTGGATCATCTGGTTTCACAGGACGGAAGGCCGAAAATGGTACTCTGACCTGAAAATCCAGAAAATGGCAATGTGAAAGGCTGATTTGAGGCAATGGCAGAATCATATACTTGCAATTGGAAGTAGAGCACCCACCCTACAAAACCCTGCTTTCGTGTTAATTCTAGCAAAATACTGTTTACTTCCAGTTACATCTGCTGGAGGGCCAGCTTCAAGAATTAAGACATAAGCTCTTCCATTCCCGCCAACAGAAAGAACTAGACCTTCGTACCTAACCACGAGACAGTCAATTGTGGGATGTAAATGCATTTGGCACAATTAGGAAGGAATGAAAAATCAAACAGTTGGTAGGTTAGAATAATGGCGATGTTCTATTAGTAATCTAAGAATCTAATACCTGTCAAGAGTGGAACCCAATGGAAGGGACAGTTTTTTTGTCAGGTCAACATACCCTCCTCTTGTGAAAACATAGCCTACAATATAACATGAAAAACAGTGTTAGAGGCCAAAGATGACTATGCAAACTCCTTGCTTCCTCTGTCGCAATAGCATGATTGAGGTTATTGGAGCATTAATAATTGAAAGACCTACTACAGTATGTTCTCGATTACCTGATGAAGAAGAGGTTTACCTGAAAAAACAGCTTCACCACTCTCCGTAAACTCCAAAGTAGCATCCATTCCACCATCAAACTTAGAAGCAATTAGATCCTGGAAATACGTTCCTTGGCGCACTTCCCACCCTTTCAACGAATCTTCAGATTTGAACTTTGAGATCAGAAGCTTGCTTTTGCTGCTTTTCCCTGCTCGCAATTGTGCTAATTTATTGTTATAGTCCTGCAAATTTTTCATAGCTTAAAATTTCGAAGAATTTTATTGAACAATCACGTGATGAACCACCATAAGGGAAATCTAGAAATCATTGCTATAATTGCTTTGAATGGTCAGCAGGACGAGATCTAGGGAGTGAAATAAATCACGTTCAAGACAAGCAAATGGAAGGAAGACCTGAAGTGCTTTGGTGACATTGTACACCCCTCGATTATCAACTCGATAGAGATCTGCGGTAATAGTGGAACGAGCTGAAGCACAGTAGATAATTTTGTTGCATCCTTCTACAGCAGATTTAAGGGTGTTGGGATCACCCACATCTCCTATCACTACAGTCACTGACCTTGGAAGTAAATCAATCACTTCCTGATCTGCTTTCCTTACAAGAGCCTGAAGGAACAACAAATACAATCAAGATTATACACACATTAATATTTTGAAAATCCCAAAGTAGGGTCAAAGTATTATGGTTAAAGAGTCATTTGCAGGAACTGAAGTCCTTTAACCTCAAGAAGTCCTGAAACCATAATATGAATATGGAAGCAACAAGAATGAATACATTCAGTTTCCTAATAAATTAATGGATTGACATATAAAGCAATCTAAGGAAAAGTAGATAGGTAGCTACACAACACCTTGACAGTGTAACCTCTGAGCATGAGTTTCCGAACGACGATACGGCCAATTCGACTGGTGGCACCAACGACAAGGACAGTGGTATTTTGAGCACCAGGGATGGCAAATTCACACATGGGACCCTCCCTCATGAATAAGGCGTCAAGGGATTCATCGTCAGTACGCGTGGTCCTGGAAATTTGGCCCAATCCTGAGAACTTCCTCCACACTTCATCAAATATTTGACGTGATTTCCGACCCAATCCCACTGGGTTTACATCATCTAGACTCATTTTTGTAACAGATGGTTGCGCTTGCTGCCTTTGTTGCAGTGGCTTTTCGGTTTCACTTTCATCCTTCTTCTTAGTACTAACATCACCACTACTGTTCTTGTCGTCAGAAGCTGCCCTTGGAACAAGCAATTGGAAGCGATTACGAGTACAAGCAGAGCTCCAGTGATTAATATTGTGGTTTTGGGGTGAGATGATCCCAAATAATTCTGAAGACATAATGAATCGAGTAGATGACATTGATGGTAATGGTGTTGTAGTTGGTTTCCTATTTTGGGTGTTACAACAGTAGTTATAGCTACTGCTCAAAATGCTGTTGCAGAAACTACTAGAACTGGCACTGCAAAACACTGTTTGAGTCACCATCGTCAGTTAACTCCCCACTGCATCAAACCAACTATACCATAGTGAGATAAATTCGATTCCCGTCAAAGCCTTAACTAATAAGTATATCTCACGGACACAAATGCCTATGACTAACTGGTATCGTTTTACAAAGCTAGAAAATTATAAAATCTTTATGGTTTTTCTTGTACTGTCAAAAGACCAAACCAGCTAACAAAATCACTACATTTCAAATGCTACCAAAAATCAGGCCAATGATGAACAAAACCCCATTCCTTTTACATGCAATTCAACTACCACACATTGATTTTCATATCAACTCGATTCCAGTCAAAATATGCAGTAACAATATCAAGCATATTGGAAGAACATGAAAAGTGACGGATGCTTCAATAATTGTTGGACTTAGCTAATGAGTTCCTTCCCCAAATTCTACACCCATTACACATCCAAGCACCAAATCCAGACTAATAATAAAACTTGAAAGAGTAAGAAACGAATCTGAAAACAATGCCGCCGAATAGAACCGATCACGATCCAAATCCCAAAACCAATGCACAATTCATTTCGCTAACATGCAAGATTGAAGGAGGAAGTGCATACCAAGGGACTAGTGGATTGTAGAATGATACAGAGAAAAAACTCTTCGCCGGAGCAGACAGGTTTTGGTCAGTGATCATGTACAAACGGTGTCGCCGGAGATGAGATCGAAGCAGAGGTGGAATCGGAGAGAGGACAGAAAGTTGAAGAGTTTCGTTCGGTTCGGTGAGGAGGAGCAAAGAAGAAGTGACTGTGTGTGGTCTCTGTCTGCTATCCATGGTTTCTGGTGGAGAAGAAGCCACAATACCAGACAACAGGGTGGGGCCCACGAAAAGCCCACTTGAAGAGAGAGATGATGGGCCCAGTTCCGGTAAGTGGGCCCCTTGAAACCGAAAAGAAGATATGGATAAGGGGCAAATGTGTATTTTACATAAACCCTTAAAACTCCTGAATCATAAACTCTATAAATCAAGACATGTGATGCAAATTGTGCCACGCCTGAGTATTGTGTTGTGTGGGCTGGGCTGGGCTGGGCTTCTGAAATATATATGTGGTGGGGTGGGGAAGTAATTATTTGGGCTGGAGAAGAAGTAGTAAGTAGTGCTACAATTCTGAGTTATATGGCTTTAGTTATGACATGATGCAGGAGTTATTGGCTTGCATGGATGTGAATATGTTCTCTTGATTTTTATGTTAATGCTGGAGTAAAACTAGTTACATGCTGGACAAGAGTTAGAAAATGGCTCAGTATTTGAATCTGTTTGCACCGGATAATCTGTTTCGATTATGTTATGTTTGTTCATTTTGTTCGAATTGTACATAACAGGTCAGGCTCTACAACTAAAAGTTCAACCTTATTAATTAGGTTTGACCCTTCTTTTTACATGGACCCTTCTCTCCACAACTAACATGAAGTAGGGATTTAGATGAATATTATGATGTAGTGCTTGGCTGTAGAGTAATAGGTCATAGGCCACCATTAGATGAATATTAGGCAGTGGCTATTGGAGAATAGGACTTGTCAGATAATTTTGTATAATATTCTATTGCTAATTGGTTTGCAAATTCATTCACTGACCTTAATGTTGTCTTGTCTGGGAACTTGAAGAATTTATTTATAGAAGAAAAGAAGGTTCATCCAAACACCTCCTCCTCTGTCTACAAACACTGCACTTACTTGATATGCCTAAAACCCAAAGCAATATGATTAGTAAGTGACAGTTGATGCTATAACTTATTTGAACTGTTTTTACTGTTCTTTAATATCCAAAGTTGCATCATTAGAGTGCTCAGTAAGTTGCATTGCATCCCCACTTGGATTTCTCTCTCTGATAATTCCTCAAATCTGATTTACTCTTCTGTATGATACATTTGAATGCTGATGTGATACTGCCTGACAGTGTATTGACTAGAACATAAAAGATAGAAGATAGAAGAAATAAATGGATAATAATATAGTATTTTTATTAATAATATTCCAGGTAATTCGAGAAACCTGATTCTCTCCAACTTCCGGCTCAATACAAGACAACACTCAATTCTTATTCGATACTTTCTACATTGTCTCTACCCTATTTATAGATCTCAAACTAGAGTATTAGAGATATAATAAAAATAAAAGGAAAACTCACGAAAGAAATAAAATAAAAGGAAAAACTTGTCTTGCCAGAAGACTTATTTTCTAAGAGATTTTTTTCTTTTTTCTTTGTTGGCCCAAATATATTTCTTTCTTATTTGTTGACCCAAATATATATTTATTTGTTGACCCAAAGTCAACCGTGTGTAACATTACCGGCCGCGCCACTTTCACCTTGTCCTCAAGATGACCTGATTTGTACACGGAGGTGCCAATTTTCGTGGGCCATTTTCCTACACCCATGTATGATAGAGCTCGATCATTTACTTGGGTCTTAATGTCCCTTACCCTTATTATATTAAGGAGAACTTGACATGTCGTTGGCATATCTCTTGCCTTGGGATTGGAGTAACCAT
>JAYMTP010004658.1:0-14572 GCA_036897365.1 Geranium brycei
GGTTGGTTAGGTTTAAACCAAAAACCGAACCACTTTTTACTCGGTTAAAAACCGATCATTCAATTACACCTAGTTTTGGTTATGGATTTAAAAATTATAAAACCAAAATTTTTTGTTTGGTTTGAGAACAAGCTATTTGGTTCGGTTAACCAACTACGTATAGCCCTATCTATAGGTGTATATGTTTTTATTTATTAATTATTTTTATTACGAAATTACTTGTTGTTTGACATAAAATTGAAAGATATAATATTTTATTTTATTTTTTTCTTATCACTGAGGCTTACGCCTCATTACGCCTCAAGGCTTACGCCTCACATTGCTAAGGAAAAACGCCTCAAAGTTCATTTCCGCAATTTTAAACCTCGAGCTCGCTTGTTCAACTCTATATAAAAAGAAAATTCTGAAGGTTGTTCACCCATTTCAATTATACCTTCTGCTTTGTGTACTAGTTGAAACCGCCAGGTACATATAGTTGGAATGAGACCAAACATCTACAGTTCACTTTGTAAGCTTCTTCAGCAACCTACTCTTACCTCCTTTAAGTGGGTGTGCTGGGGATCTGTTGGACTGAATTATTAATGTAAATTATCTTTTTAACCTTGAACCAGATAGGCACAGTATGTTTTTATTTTTTGCTTCTGAAATGATGTTTGTGGTGGACATATATTGGTTTCTGTTTTGCAAGATGTGTGGTTGACTATTTATATTCTGAGGCTACACTGTACACTGTACAGAGATAAGGAGCTGAAAATGACAGGCACAAATATGGAGACTGAAGGGAGTTACTCAAAGCCCCACAACACAAGTAGTTGGATACTTCCTGTGCCCATGGACAAACCATATCTGAACTGCAGATGGGTAATGAAGTCTTCATCCATGATCATGAGGGAAGTTATTTTGAGGTGCCACCACGCCCTTTTTAAATTCTATTATTTTGAGGAGCTACTGGTTGGTTGGCTCCTCTGTGGAGTGTTATCCTTGGTGGAGTGGCCACATACCAGCTGGTACCTCATGACTGGGTTGTGCTTCTGGTCTTGTCAGGCACGTGGTCTTTGCAATAAGTCTTCTCGGCACATTATGCTTCAATTAGGTTTCTATGCCTAGACATGGACCTATGCAATCTCTGATGGACCCTCCTTTGCACTAGGAATCAAGAATCTCCTTAGTGCAGCTCATGCATGTATTTTCTTAATTCTAGAGTCTCTTGTTTCAGAAGGAGAGACATGCATTTAATGTTTTAAACTTGATCAATCAACTTCATGTTTTAATTTCTTCAGCTGCCAATGACTTAGTATTGATCTCAACATCTATGCTCATATTTTCCTCAGGAGATTGATATCACATAAAGGGGCTCATCTCTTGCTCTAGGGAATGCAGAAGTTGAAGGTGATTGGTCCAAGTGAAGTGACTCAAGGAGTCACATTGACAGGACAAAAAGTTAAGTGGAACATGATCTTTCTATATCACTACTATACTGAGGCATGCATGGGTTGAATTATTTTTCTCACAGGGACAAACCATTATACAAGAGTTTCTTCATTAATTCCATTGGCTACTACCTCAGGCCCAATGATAAATAACAACAAATACCTGGGGACCTCCTTTCCACTTGCTGATCCACTAAAACATTGGAGGCCATTCTCTCCTAAGGTCAATGGCTATCTTAGTGCCTGAATCTTATGGATATTGATCATCACTTAACATTGCATTCACTATTTGCACAGGTAAAGTATTTCTCTCAATACCCTTTTTATTGATTCAGCTACCTTCCATATTAGGACTAGAAGATCTCCCCCTTACTTGCAAGTTGAATGCAACTCGTCACTCTAGCTAGCTGAGGAAAGCCTTTAGGCCATCACTAGTACTACTCTGTACTGATTAACATGCTATCTCTGCATTGGAGTTGGAGTATTGACATTTGGTAAAAACCAGTGCACTAAAATTGTTGAGTTTCACTGATGATGGGTCACATCATTCTAGGATTATGGAGTCCCATGTTGTCATTATGCATATATAGGACAAGGGTTAGGTTATGCTGGATTGACATTTGTAAGATTGCAGCCAGCTACAGTTTGAGCACCAGTCCCGAGGCATAATTAGCTTAGCCCTTGTTTCATGAATGATCTGTTAGAATTTTGGTTATGTATCTTCTGTTTGTATTGACATATAGTATACTGATCCACAGGGGCATTGTTTGGTTATTGTACCGAGAAAACAAACCTCTTGTCAGGTGAATACAAACCAAAACCCAGATAGAACTGCAACCATACTAGGGAACATAACTTAACTTTTCACTGTTCTGGTTTCATGTCCAGTTAAGTCAATCAATAGTGGAGAGGATATATAGTAGGATCAGTTGTAGAATTATAGGGTGAGTAGGCCCTTTGAGTTTGGAACTCGATTGTTGGAATTACATTGATTTGTACCAATCTCTGAAACCCAATTACCTCCCAACATTCTTGGTCAATTATCAAGAATTTGGGAGAATTGGGCCTATCAAGTAATTTATACTTGCTGTGACTTGAATCATGACCACTAAAACAAGGGTCTAAGCACTTTATATAATTTTTTATCAAATAACTTTGGTTTCTAAGATAGTTGTATATATAAACTCTTTCATAAAGTCATACTTATCTGGTATGGGACCATGACTCACAATACAAACTCTCAATATAGAGGCATGTTCAGCAAAAATGTGAAAAAAATGTTATGATGTGCTTGTGCATTTTAAGTAAAGCATGTGCACTCTCAGCCCCTAGAAATTAAATTGGTAGTTTTGGGGTTTCCACTTGTAGACACTACTTTCATGGCCAACAACTAGAATCATCCTGGTTTTGAAAAAGGTAATAAATGGAATGGAAAAGTGAGTTTTCCATACCTGAATTGGAGCTTTTCACAAGTGTCTTTCAACACCATGCTAGTTGTCTGAACAAGAAAGCTTTACTAATTCACTCATTTATCCTTAGTGCTTTTGATGGATCTTTGGAGCCAACAACACTACTTTGTTAGGCTTTAACTGGTATTTGAACTACCAGTTGTTTTCCATTGATTGTTTTGTAGTGGATGAAGCGGTAGACACATGAAACCAGTATAGAACTATTTGTCAAGTCCCTTTCAAGTTTAAGCTACCTTCAAATATAACTTTCACTCTCAAAACCAACTTCAGTCAGAATTATATTCAATGTATTATGAACTTTGCCAATTAACTGACATTTGTTTTTTGGGTGAGAATTACATTTCTTTGTTTTGATACAAGGGAAGCAAACTGACATGTGGTCTTGTTGTAGGTTTTGTAACAAGTCAATTTGTTATACAAATTTGAAAAGTGAAGCAGAGCACAAAGAAGAAACAGGAATTGCTTTCATTAGTAACCAAAGAAAATGATAGAAGGAAGTGGAGGAGCTGTATAAAACTGGACTCTCCCAGCCCACCCATACCCACCACCACCACCACCACCCATACCTTCTCCTCTCATTACCAACAAGGAAAAATCTTGTGGCAAAATCCCAACAGTAACAGTGGAGAGAGAGATAGAGAGCAAAATCCAATTTCACTTCTCACCCTCTGTGTACTCCATTTTTAGGAATTCCCGGTGACGTCATCATCCCATTTCTGGCCCCACCCCACCCCACCCCTACCCTAGCCTAGTCTAGTCTAATCTATCTTTATTCCTCTGCGACTCCCACCCCCGTCAATTTTCATACCCACTACTCTGTGCCCTCTCAGATTCAGCTTTGCTCTGTTTGCTCCTCTTTTTTTCCTACACTAAAAAACAGAAGAAGAAAAAAACACCGTCCTTACTCTGTTTTGATACCAAGTGCAGTGCAGTGGTGAGGGTCAAATCGGGAGTGGCTGTCGCTTCCTTAGATCTCATCCTCGGCCTCCTCTTCTCGTCTGCTGGTTCACATCTCCTGAGCAAGTTGTGTCCTGAGATTGAGAACATAATTAATTAATAATCATGTTACTTAAATGGTTGGGGTTGACTAAGAAGATTCATTTTCGGTGGCAGCAATCCAGTCTGGATAAATGGTAGGTGAAAGTGGTCAGAAAAGAAAGAGGAGGAAAGCGTCACAGCCCAAATTAATGGTTCATTATCCGTATCTGACCCTATAAGTTAGGCCCGTCAAAGTCAACGATCCACGCATACAGGTCATTTCCATTTCCCTCTTTATAATTATCAATTTTGTTTCTTCTTCCTGCTAGCTTGATCATGTGACCCGCGCCTCTCTAAATTTAAAATAAATATGGATCAGTTAAGTCAAATTGGCGCACCTTTTGATTTTGATGGTTTGAAGCATAAGCTTGAGAAGAGTAATAGTGTTGGTAGTGATGGTAGTTGGCTCCACCCTGGCTCGAGCCATCGGGTGTGGATGGCTCGTAATCCTCCGACTGGTGGCACTCCATGTTTACCCCGAACAGCCTCAGCCTTTTCAGGTTACCTGCCGGAACTGTTGTCGGAACAATGGTCCCCGTCCCTGCGGTCGGTCACATTTTAAAGTTATTACATTACTTCACATGCAAGTATTTTACATATACATCTCTTCCTAATTAAATCCAAATTTATAATACTACTGCTTATTCCACCACGCGCTGACTGTTTATTTCATGTGCTTGAGACATGTTTGAAGCACATTACTCCAAACTAATTGGAAGGTGTTTTTCACGCATTTCAACGTGGTGCACAGTATATATGCATTTATGGGTGGGTCTATGTGTGAATTAATAAATTGAGATTGGGATGTGTTATAATGTGAACAAATATATAGATACCTGCATGAGTACAGTGAGGTTGGTATGGCACTGCCACGGTAGGGGAAAGCCCATGATGCGCAGGATAAGCATGCGCAGGATAGAACACCCTGGTCCACTGATCACCTGCAGCCGCCGCGGTCACACTGCCCTCCTGCACGGCGGCGTTGCGGCGTCTCCACCCGATGAAGAAGCGCTCCCCGTCGGTCCTGTGGCGCTCGAAGAAGACGACGTCGCCGGCGTCGAGCTGCTTCTCCTTGACGTACCTGCTCCAGCCCTTGGTGAGCACGTAGCTCTGGCTGCTGTTCCAGTAGGAGTACCTGAACCTCCAGCTCTTGCCGGACTCGTCCTCGAACCCGAGGAGCAGCCCCTTGTCGCTGGAGTCCCCGCCGAGTGGGAAGTACTTCTCGGCGTGCTGCTTGGGGATGACGAGGCGGTTCAGCTTCCCCACGTCGCTCGGGGTCAACGGCTTCTCGAACATCCCCTCCTTGTCGATCACTTCATGACGGTGGTGTTGCTGTTGCTCCACGGTGGAGCTCCGGTCCTCGTCCTCGTCGTCTCCCACGTCGTTGTTGTTGAGATTGAAGTTACGAGATGGGTTCTGGGCCAAGACCATGGGAGCAGATTGCCGAGAATCGTACCACTGAGAATGGTGGTGGTAGAGCTGGTTGTAGTTACCAGAAGAAGGTGCTATTTTGTGGTGTTCAGGAGAAGAGGAGTTAATATTATTTGTATGAGAATTGGGGTCCATGGCGTGGTGTTGTGTCCACCAAATTGTATCTGGAACATCTGAAGAGAATTGGTTTATAGACATTTCCTCTAGAGAGAGAGAGAGAGGGTTGGGTCTTGGTGGTGTTGTGTAGAGATCGAAGAGAGTGGTGAAGAAAAAGGAGAGAGAGGGAGGAGTAATGATATTATGGGTTTGATGTGGAAACTGTGGGAACTATTTGATGTGAGCCACAGATACGTGACAATGACATTAATGAACAAGAGAGAGAAACAAGTCTAGAGAGAGAAAGAGTGTAAACAATAGCAAGTACTAGCTAGAGAGTACTTTAAGGTTTTGCGTGATGAGAAAAAAAACCTCAATCATTATTTTCAGTGTAAAAATTCTTTCATGATAACGAGCGAGCGAGCTCGTTTTCTCCTTTTTCACTCCCTTTCTTTCTTTAATCCCAAAAAGATATTTCCAATTAAACAAATAAATAAAAGAAAAGGTTACTAAATTGGGAACAACATGCATCTTCATGAATGTGGAGGGAGAAAGAGATTAGGCTAAGGTAAATAACAATAAATTAATTCTCTATTTTTATTTTCTTGTGTAATTTAGAAAACACCCCATGTTACTACATTGGCAAACAAATCAAATGGTGGGGCCCCCTCTGACGTCATCCACACCTCCCCATCTCATCTGCCAGCTTCCTCCTCCCTCATTTTCATAAATATTTTTATTCTTTTATATGGAAATTATTATTAATATTAAATATTAGGTGACACCAAGATTCACCGAATCATGTAACTATACAATTCTGGGCGCTAACAGTGAAAAAATATGGTTGCAGGCTACGGTAAATCTTTCAGAAAATGCGCCAATGCGTTGCGTTGTCGATGTGGTATTGGCTGAGGCGCAAAGGCTGCGCGAGAGATGTATCATAGTACACGCAAGAAGTAACTATTTTTTGTTCTAACCAGATTGTGAAAAAACAGTAAATCAGGTGAAATCGTTTTGACAGCTAATTTTAATTTTATTTATCTGATTGGTTTGATTTTGATAGAGAAGAGAATAGTATTGAAATCACGTGCGAGATTGAATAATTGATGTTTGGTTTGGGCATTCCCGGGTTTGTTTGGATTTCAAATAAAGAGATAAGATTTGTCCAATAGGACCCTTTTCGGGAACTCGTGTTTCAATTCTCTCCGCACACTCGATTGCTTCTCTTGTATTTATTTATTTAATTAATTAGTCAGCTTAGCTGTGTCTTTTTCAATGAGTTTCGGACAAAAAACACCTCAATTTCCAGGTGGATTCAGACAGCTTGTTTCTTCTCTAACTTCAAAAGGGTGGACTTCTTTGGTTGAACTTGAGCTTCATGTGGGTGTTTGTGCACAACTTTTTATCAACACCACAAATATGTTTATGTCATCAAATTTAAAATCCTATTTTTTGTAATAACACATAGGTTTAATTAATTATTTACTGAATCAGTTGATTAAATTAATTAATTACTTAGCGTATTATTATTTTGGTGATAAATTTTTTCTAACTAACATATGCCAATGGTGACATTAGACAAAAACTCGACAAAAAATAAAATATTTTTGGGCTATTTATGTTGCAGTAATGTCTTGTGTAAGTCGTCTCTTGTTTTATTGCTTTTTCATCTCAATACTATTTTTATCCCATTGTCCTCTAACGTATTTAAGTATGCATGTGCAAATGATTCATTGTTTTGAATAATTGAATCCCAAAGTCTGAAATTCTTGGGATGAGTTAATGAAATATATGTTTGTGTTAGTGACAAGTAACATGAGTCCTTGGCAATAAAGAATTGGAGAGTGGATTGGAGAATCTTTCGTGAACTCCGTGGAGAGGGTTTTGTATTGTAATTTGTTAAACAATAGCATGTTTTTGTTTGTGACTACACTAGTTATATTAAATTCAAATTACCAAGATTTAAGTATTTAAAATACTTAGTTTGATCGAATGTGAGAATTCTAATAGGTAATAAGATAGGGTTGTAATCAGCTACAAACTTATGTTTCAAATACAAACCTACAAACGAATTTTGAAACACACGATAAGGCATTTAGGTGTAGATTTTATTTTGGTCTTTTGACCCAGGACTTTCGTTACATCTCTCCCCCAACAGAATTCACCCATTGACTATAGTATGAAACTCGGGATCCTCATTACACCTCTCCCCTCGTTTCAACCGGCTTAACATCTCATTACAATGCTAAAACACGAAACATGTTTCAATAAATTAAAATTAACTGTTTTAGTTGAAATCATCCAATATACTGACTAATATGCGCTTTGTATATTTGATTGAATTATTTTTATGATAAAATATAGGTAAAATATGGGTTTAATCAATAATTTTTAAGTTTGTATTTGAAACATGATTTGTAAAGGAGTGCATCTCATTAAAATAAAAGCTAACGAAAAAGCACTTTTAACACTTGTTAAACAAAAGTCAAGAGAGATACCAAGTCAAAATCCAATTTGTTGACATTTCAATATATGTGCATAGTTTGGCAAATGCATATCTTCTTAGAATAACTAGTCTAATAAATGTTGTGACAAGAGTTTCAACATCGTGAAGAAGAAAAATGATAGGTAGTGGTCTAAGATCAGAGTTGTCCCTCTCTTTGTTGTGACAAATAGTCAAACAAACATATTTTAATTGAATTAGAAGACTCGTCCAGACTCATAAATTAGAAAAAATCATCGATTGAAACTCATAATAATCAGTTGATACACTTTAGAGTTTTATTCTCTTGAAACAAGCAAGGAAGTGCATAGAAGAGAATTTGATTTGTCACAATTGATAACTGAACAAGTTGTGAAAATCAAGAGAGCTACGTTGTATCATTGACAGCTTAAGAATTTCTGCGAGAAAGTTACGCTTGTTTACTCTCTCTCAGGAGAGTGCATAATTCTCGAATGAGATTTCAATGTGATCTTTGAGGAGGAGATCGTGCGGGTAATGTAGTTTGTTCAGAGAAGGCTCTAAACTTTATCAGGATGAAAGGCTGATAATGAGTTGTGTAACTTATACGACAAACAATAATTAGGTGAATATATATAATTGCAGTGAGTGTCTCTTTTCGTTTGAATGTATGTAAAATTGTCACATAACATCATCAAAAACTTAATTAAGATAATGCAGCGTGACAAATTAAAATAGCATGAATCAAAACTTACACAAATTGTCTACAAAATTGAAGATGGGCGGGACCCTTAAATGGTTAATCAAATGATAAAAAGTTCATATCATATAAATATATGATTTATAAATAAATAAATAAACCATGATAGCTTACAATAGCCACATATATACGGAAGTGTAGCACAAGCATGAGACATTTTATATAGTAGAAAAGTGCAAGTTGTGGTGACGAAATATTGGTGAAGTTTGCAACAAACAAACAAGCAAGCACAGAGTGATTAAATATTTCTATAAGTAGATTTCTTCATTCCCAAGTAAAAAGATCCACCACCTTAACCTCATCATCATCACTACACTCCACATGTCTCCTTTTGCATTTACTTGCTACCTTCCTCTAAAGATAATCAATTTTATATCATTTCAATACCAACAAATTAAATGTATATATATATATATGATAACATTATTTAAACTCTTAGGGCACAAGAATTCAATGTATTGTCCATTTGGGTCGCATGACATGAATGCAAGCTAAAAATTATGTTCCATTAATATATGTGACGTCACACTCGGTTTGTACCTCATATTTAATATTAAATTAATTGATTAACATGTTTATAGTATAAAATAAATACTATTTTATTCGAATTCATAAGTTTGGTAATAATTGAATTAGAAAAGACAGAAACTTTGAACCAATCATTGTCAATTTAAATCTTACAAACAAGTTTATTTATAGTTAAATAAAATAAACAGTTCCATTTTTAATTAATTAGTGCATGTACTTTGTTTTACGATCCATGCATATCTCAATTAATTATGAAAATAATTTATGCTTTAATAAATCACACACAAGATGCGTGCATTTTGATATGAATGAGATTCATTAACTTATAAATTATTGGGCAAGACTGATGAAGCATCATTTATTTCCACGGTTTCAAATTAGTAATAATTATGAATATAATTGATTGTGGACCCAATATAGATTAAATAATTGTAGACCATAAAATCAGAAATAAACATGTGAAATGCAAGTCCTAAAATGGACCACACATGCTGGAGTGGGATCGTAAATACAAGTCCAAAAAGAACACTAAAATGGAGCCGATTACTGATCACGCTCTCAGGGCTCCATCATGTGCTGTGCCTGTGGATAAAAAGTTAAATTTTTATTATGATAATAAATAAGGACATTGACTATTAAATTGTTATCGTTTATATTTCATATATATGCATACTCAAAACTTGTTATTGTTTAGCACATCTTGTAGGTCAATTATTCTTAGCTCATGATTAAAAATATCCAACACAAGAGACAATAAATGACTTTGGCCGATAATTAATTTATAGTGTTTGTGCAATAGTTATTTAAACGGGAGCTATATATTAAAGCTATGAAAATTGCAAGAATGTAGTTTTCTAATAGGAATGGAAACAGGACAGTTTTGGAGTAATTTCAGTAATGCTACCCTCCCTAAAAATAAATAATAAATAAAAATCATCAACCCTATTTTTTAATTCACTATTAAATAACTCAATTCATCGACCATCACTGTCAATTTATGACTAAAATAATAAGAAAACTCTAATTCTTTGATAATTATCACAAACCAAACAATACTTAAACGAATATTTTTATACTTAATATTATATAATATAATAATTTTATTTAAAATGTGTCAAGTACTGGATGGGACGAGGCGGGGATGAGTCGAAACTGCTTTCACCCTTGTTATCTTTTAATTTTCAGGATATTCGGTTAAGATTAGCACGAGGTGTCAATGTTGTAAAAATCTCCAACTTGTATGACTAATTCCCCAACTAATTTTCAATTAATCTCATCTATTTCTCAACTAATCTCTAATTAATCCTGAACCGTCTGCAATACAATAATTAGGAGAGAGAGAGGCCTAGTCTATGCCTAAGCACATGTTGAGCGTTCAAACAAGAAAATACCTGGCACCATAAATATCACCCAAATTCAACTATGGTTCCTCTCTCTGACCAGATCACACTAACAACCAATTTAATTATTTATATTTTATTTAGAAAGGGACTTTCCCAAGGCATGGACATCGAATTCAACGATCTCGTCGTCGTCAGAGATTGTAATTGAAATCACAGCCAGCCAGTGTCAAGGAAAGAAATAGCGGAGATTAAATAAAATCTTCTTTTATTTTTGGAAATAATAAATAAATATTTAAAGAAATGTGAAAGCCGAAAGTAAATAGAATAGGCCACGTGTCCAGTATCGGTGGCGTGCGCGTAAACGGGTGGCGAAATCAATTACCCGGGAGAGGGCGTGCGTGGGCTCTACACGATATGGGCCCCACGAGATCAATACCATCTGTTTTGGGGCAGGTGGGCCCACCAGATCGGTGAATCGACCAGGCCCATGTTTGTGCTGTTTTGAGGCCATCACTATTCTCACACGCAGTCAGTCACAGGCGCTGTGACTGTGACTGTGAGCGTGAACGTGGGGTTGCTTCCTTATCCCTGCTGCGGCTACTCACCATTTGCAGCTGCAACAAATGTGTGTCCAATTGGGTTCACGACACGTGTTTTAGTTTATATTTGTGGGGCCTGACTGGGGTGTCAGTGGGCCCCATCACAGCCCTATAGTTTGTAACTTACCCTTTGTTTGTGGGAACTACAATGAGAAACTAGCTGGTCCTAGTTACTTGCACTTGTTCTTGCAGGGTTGGCAATTATGTTATTGTACTTGTTGTAGGAGCATCTTCATTTTGTAGGCATCTTTCCTTTGTATTTTTTTTCATCCCAATTGGCTACTTATATATGGACTTCAATATTAATTCCATATAGTTTTCCGTCTTGAATTGATTCTAAACTCAATGAAATTAGTCGATTTATAATTTGGTATGATAAATAAGTAAAAATAATAAACGAGAGCACAAAGTTTAGTGGTTCACCGACAATGTTGATTGTATCCATAAATACATGAGACCAATTTTAATCAGAGAGAATCAAATGAGATATTGATGTTATCGTGTATGTTTGACTTTCTCCGACCAATGAAATCTTAGGGATGCTTTTCTCCACAATCTCATCAAATTCAACATTTTTTCTGGTATTGATGAATCTTTCGTAGCTATCTATGGTGTCTGATGTTTGTCATTCTCACGTGAGTGAACGTAGCGTCAATATCGCCAAAGAAAATGAAGGTATGCCTTGTATCCCTTGATTTGAACTTAATCGAACATTCCCAAATTGAGAAGTCACTTATTGTTAGGGGTGGGCATTGTAGAACCGGAACCGAAGACCGAACAAAAAATTATGGGTAACGTTTCCTGTTCTAGTTCCGAAAATTGAAAGAACCGTTAATTTACGCTCAGTTTCGGGTTCTTAAAACACAGAACCGACGAGTACCTGTCCTGAACCAGACTGGTTCGCTGAACATCAGATCAATCAATAATCTTTCCTTAGGTTGATTATTCGATCAGATTTGACCTTGATTTACTTCGATCGAATGGTGGAAATCTCAACGTTTATGAACTTTATAATTCGATTAGGTTGTAATAATTAAGTCTTAACGTTTGTTTTTTATTAAAATTTTTAATAATTACAACTTTCAAGTTTTTGTCTGAAAATTGGGATCTTCATCGTCTCATTTGGACCATAAACTGCATAATTAACAAAACTAGAGACACGACCGATTCTAGCGCGTAGAACCGGGGAAACAAACTGGAGGAACGGATCCAAAACTGAACCGGCCTATATGTATTGGTTCCGGGTCCGTTTCTCAAAAATTGAGAACCGGGGGTCTGGTTCCTGGCTAGTTCGATCCGGTTCTGGACCCATGCCCACCCTTACTTATTATTATCACCAATGCTGCATTCATCTATGTTAAAATAAATTAGATTTGTATCTCCTATTCTAATTTAGTCCTAATTTAATTTAGCTTTATTACCAATCATCTAGATTTTCTATAATTGTTAGTTTTTCCAATTTCGTTTAATCTACAACCTATATAAAGGGTTATCTCCTAATGTATTATATAAAACATCAATATCAATAATATTACTTTCTACACTATTTCTATGATTGTATTAGAGACTGGTTTAATTCTTGGTTGAAGATCTGTACTAGACTATCAAGGGTTCAAATACTTAATTGATTCTAAGGTGAGCAAACTTAGTCTCAAGGTCTGAGTATTCAAGTTTTAGGATCTCATAGTTTCCATGTTTTCAGTGTTGGTACCTTAATGTAAGTCCAAGTTTCAAGCCCGATAATTCACTTAGGTCTTTTGCTATTGTCTCTCTTCCTACCCGGAAGATGGAGCATTAAGAATCAAACTTAAAATCCCAATCAAAGTACACCCAAACCTAGATCACACAATGCTACATCAATTCATTTCATCCCCTTCCCACTTGGATCCCCAACTGTTAATTTAGCTACTCATACTAGAATCAACAACCATATGCATGATCACAATTCCAATATCCAGAAAAGGCAGAATACGCACATAATCGATATTAATATTATTAATCCAATAGAGAATTCTAAATTAAATATCACGAATAAGTATATAGTGTAATCAATCTCCAACAAATAATGCAATAACCCTAATATGCAGAAACCTATAGCAAAACCTTAATCCCTTGATTTTCGCTCTACTGTGTATGCTTCGTCGTCCTCTTCACCTCTAATCGGCCTCTCTGTAAAACCAAAAATAATCATCCTCTTGCTCAGAATCCTAAGTGAGGTATATATAGAAAAGCTGAAGATCTTTTAAAACAGGAAAGAGTTGGACAAAAATCTACTCACACGACTTAAATAGTCGAGTCTGGTAGCTGAGTGGGACTCAGCTACTGGACTTTTCCTCTCCAATTACGTGTTTCTGAGTATAGTTGTCGAGTCTGGGTGGCCAATCGTCAAGTGAAGTATACGAGTGGAGACTCGGCTACTGGACTCGGCCACTGAGCTCTTCTCTTTGCATGCTCTTTGACCATTGGGAAAATAACCAGCCGAGTCCCAAAAATAATCAACCGAGTTTGGGGACTCGTTTGGAGGACTCTTTTGACTTTGTAGCTATTGCCTTCCAAAATTGAATTGGCTGAATCCGGAAAAATTAGTCGAGTCTAGAAACAGCTAGGGAACTCGGCTGCTGACTTTTCCATTTGATAGCCACTGTTCGGGAAAATTTAATTGGTCGAGTCATTAGAAAAATCAGCCTAGTCTAGAGACTCGGCTAGTGGGACTCGGCAACTCGGATCGTCGAGTCACTTATTTCCTTTAGCTCTATTTTCATTCCAAAATACCCTGTTTTCACCTAAAATGCACTCAACATACACGTGAAATAGAAATCCCAAAGTAAACTATGAGAACTATAAAATTCGCGGTGAAATTGAGTTAAAAGTGAGGTAAATTGCCTTAAGAGAATGTAAAAATTCTTCATCATCAACCACCTCACACTTAATTTTTCTCATCATGAGAAAAGAAAAGAAAAAATAAAAGGCAATTATCAAAATGGAAATACATTATTGTCCCGAATTAAACCCCGAGATAAACTCGTAGGAGGAGTCTGGGCCCTCCCGATGGTTTATCAGATTGGAATGCTCATGAATCCTAATGTAAATGCAATGCACATGAATTAGACTCGATCTTACTGTGCGTGCAATAATAGTAAAAAGACTCAAATTTTACAACAGTTGTTAAGAACTCAAAAATTTCAGAAGTGACATAAAATGTTACAATCATGAACGAAATTCAGTTCACATCGAGAAATCAACCATAGGACTAACTCAAAACTACCGTTGATGCGGTCGCATCAAATATACGTTCATTATATCTTTTACCCCCATTCTAGGTGTTATTTCACTCTCGATGTGTTAAATTACTGATCTTTGTGCTATACATCTCTTCGAGAGTGTTTGGAGCGGTTTGTGCGCAAGTCCCGGCAATTT
>JAYMTP010004659.1:0-14570 GCA_036897365.1 Geranium brycei
GCGTTACAACCTCACTGTCCGGTTCGATTTCACGAGTCTGCCTTCTCTACAACCGAGTATTATAATTTTACAATATACACATTGGATCCCATACCTGATAGGCTAGTCTTTTAGGTCAAATGTGGACTCTAATGTGTGTATGATCTTTCCTAGGGTGCTTCTCCTAGGTTAGGCGTGGATCTCCCCAACATTGGTATCACAGCCTTGGTTCGGTAGACTCTCCTGGTTAAGTGGGTCGGGTACTTCTATGGCTGATAAGAACAGGACCATGATCGGCTTTACTCATGGTGAGGCTCGTATAGGATGAAAAGGCCCTTGTGGGATTGAATAGACCAAGTAAAGTTGTGGGCTTAGGGGGAGGCAGCCCGATGTGATGGGACTCAATGTGGCGAGGGAGATTGTTAGGTCCACATGTGAGTTCAAAGGCTCACATCGAAAGAGTGTCGGGTATTAGGAGGACTTATATACACATTGGACCCAAGAGGTGGGCTCTAATGTGTGTATGAGCTTTCCTTGTGTGTTCCTCCTATATAAGGCCCAGATCTCCCCAACAGAACCACCTTCAAGGTTGTTATTCTTCCTAGAGACCAACTCATCAACCAACGATAACTTTTATCCTTCCCCGTAATCCAAAATTCTTAAATTGCGTGTAAAATACATAATTTTACAAAATACCCCTATTGATGTATAATTACCAAAATATCCTTATTTATTCAATAATCATCAAAATATTCCTCTTCTTTACTAAAATAGAAAACTACACCTATTAGTTCCTAAAACATCAAAGTATTCCTAATATTTACCCACAATTTTAACATTCATACTAACAATTTTACGAAAATATACTGCTCAACAGTTTCAACCAATTTTACTAATTACCAAAATCATGTATATAGTACCTAAATACACTAATTATTCAACAAATTCATGCAGTTTCTCTAACATATTGATGTTCAACAAATGTATATCTCTACCAGCTTGAGCGTGGCCTAGTGGTTGGCACTGCTCGCTCCCTAGTTTCAGACCAGGGTTTGAGACTCAACACGATATTTAGGTGGGGTGAGTTTAAGGGTAGTTAGGGAAAGCAATGTAATATTAAAACAAAACAAATATATATCTCTAACAGATGTTCAACAACATTAAGCTGGCAAAATATTGATGTTCAAAAGGCTCGTGACCGAAAAATGAAACATACCTCTCAGTGACGGTGAGCATAAAGGGGACGGTGGCGAGGGCGCAAGGATGACGGAGTGGGTGCAGGGAAGTCGAGTTATATCCAAGAAATCGATTGTATTCCGTCATAGTTGCTTTAGGGACCAACTCGTCGACTTCATTCATCATATCATTTTCAAAGTCGTTTCAACCTGAATATCTCATGATTGGTCTAAAGCATCTACGAACTGCTATACAAGATTGACATTGGCGATTGACAATGAAAATTTTTGTGGAATAGACTTTGACACTCATATCCCAATTGTTATTCTCTCGGGCGTTTTGGACTTTGTCAAGGTTGGTCAACACCGTATACGATCTCAAGAACCCTTTCTTAAGTAAATAAGAGAAAATGGTATTCTTATTGTACACGTAGATATTACAACATTTTACGCACGTACACTTGTATCGATTTAGACCATATTATCTTGTATAATTCCTCACAAATTTCATGAAGCTAGCAAACCTCATCATGCACGTTTCTAACATTTTCTCCGCTCTCATCCATCTATGGTCCATTTCTCAATTATGTCAAAGCATCAATAACGAAGTAAAAAACCACATAATTAACATGTTTGAATTTATTACACACTACTTTAAGGTGCAAAACACAACTACACGTTAAATTGGACATTTTATATTATATGCAATATAAAGAATATGACAAATTAAATTAAATATCACAACAAAATAATGTATTAATTATACATAAAACATATTAGGGGTTGGCAGGGTTCCAAAACCGGACCGGTTCACCAATTATCGGAACCATACCCGGAACCGCTATGAGAAAAAATAACATGGTTTTGACCAAGGTTCTTTAGTTCGGTTCTCGGTTCTATTCGGTTGGAACCGATTGATTTTTTTTTTAATTTTTAATTTAGACTTGATTTATTGGCGAAATAGACAAACTTGAGCTCGATTTATAACCAAAAACATTAAATTTGAAATTACAAAAAATAGTAACAAAAATTGAATGTTAAGATTTGATGATTACAACCCAAGAGAAATACAAATTTTGTGAACAAACTAACAATAAAGGATAAATAACATATGTGGATGGATGAGAAGTGGATGTGTGGCGACACAAACCGGTTTGGTTCTTACCATTTAACTGGCGGTTTAGAGTTTTGAACCATAACCGAATTGGAAATGAATGTTTCTTTCAAATTCAGAACCAAAACTGAATCATTAACCGCGGTTCTTGATTTTTTTGTTTTCGGGTTCAAAACGCCCGCCACTAAAACATACTATACAATCGCCAAATTTGATACGACTTTTTCGAGTGATTCCAAATTGATCTTGTTTGGTAACATCCCACAGTACTTGATCACTTTTATCTCTATTTTTACACAAATCAATTTCATTTTCAACAAAAAAAGACTACACAACAATCACATACTTCCAACTCTTTTATAAACAATTATAAATTGTCACAATGGAAGCATATCTTCATATGTACGCCATTGGTAACATTTAACGACGGCGTATTTAGGCAGGATGTGCCACAATTATCCAACAGTTTGAATAACTTAACATCCACGAGCCCAAATTAGGCACGTTACTGTTAATGTCGTAACAGTGGCGTACCCAAATTAGGAACGCCGCCGCCAGTACCACATTATGGTGTAGTGCATAGACATGCACATACAAGTGAGTAAAAGGACATTAAAACTAAAATTACCCGTTCTTTTTAGAGAAGAGCAGCCAATGAGCCATTATAAGTGTGAAGATGGATCGAGAAAAATCGCCAAATCGGGTCGTTGTCGTTTCAATAATAGTTGTTTAATGTGTTGCATTATCATATATACGGATAGATTATGAATAAATTTGGTAATGAAGGGGACGTTCTGGGACTAGACGGAGTGGGATCTGACTAGCTCACCTAAAATATGTATACACATCGAGGCAATTAATAGAGAAATATAAAAAATCAGCAAACCTTTTCATCGTACCTAATATTTTCTCGCACACGTACATAACATAGTGGATATCATCATCATGTGTGAGATTGTGTGCAACGCGAAACGGCTTGCCCTCTCCCATGGACTGTGTGAACCGTCGTTTTGTTTTGCTTACCTGTCGTTTCAGACATTTTTGTTAAAGTACTTGTTCTCTACAAGAAAGATTTGTTCAGGATACAATTTTAATCCACATAACATAACTCTTGTTGTGTACAGTCACGAGGTCGATTGAAAACTTAGAACCTAATTAAGTCACACATTTTGTAAATACCTCATTCAGTCTATCTAGATATACTGTGTCCACACAACATTGACTTTAACCTGAGTTACTTGCTTAAGCTGATAGATTCTTATTATTTTTAACCAACTTAGGGGAATAGCAAAGCAATGAGATATAATTGGAAGTGGAATAGCTATAAAATTGAAAGAAAAAATTACAGAAGAAAAGTAGCAAGCAATGATTTGAGAAAAGAAGAAACAAAATATGGATGTAAATTAATATTAATGGTGCATGATGTTGCCATGTGGATTTGTCGTAAATCTCCACTGTCCAAGCCCTCTATATATTCATTACTAGCCGAAATGAAATTATCTACAAGTGCTTCCACCACCTTGCTTGCTTGCTTCATTCCTCTTCACTGTCTTGTCACCTCAAATGGCTTGTCTCCAGGTTTTTATGGAGGTTAGTGATGGATTCTCTTAATGATGTTTTGAGGATGAGTATTGCTTGACCTATGTAATTGTTACAATTATTTATTAACAATATGGGTTTGATGGTGTGGGCAGAGTAAGTGCAAAAGGGTCGAAGAAGATGATGAGTGCACTCTTGATGGAAGCGTGGATCGCCATGGAAGCCCCGCCATCCGCTCGACAAGTGGACAATGGTCTGCTGGCACCATCATCCTCTGTAAGTGGACATAAAGCTAGGCTGGAATGGAACTAGACTTAGGATTCAAAGTGATATATTAATTGATTGTGTTTTGACAGTGAATCAAGGTCTGGCGACTCTGGCATTCTTTGGAGTTGGGGTGAACCTTGTGCTGTTCCTTACAAGGGTGTTGCAGCAGGACAATGCTGAGGCTGCCAATAGTGTCAGCAAATGGACTGGCACTGTTTACATCTTCTCTCTTGTTGGTGCTTTCCTCAGTGACTCCTATTGGGGTCGATACAAGACTTGTGCCATTTTTCAGCTCATCTTTCTCATTGTATGTAGTAACTCTCAAACCATCACATCCAATTTGTTTCTTGTTTCCTGTTTCCTGTTTCATTCTCATCATTCTGTTTCACAATTCTTCACAGGGTTTGACATCACTCTCACTCACGTCATACCTATTCCTCATCAGACCCAAAGGCTGTGGAGATGAGCTCACTCCTTGCGGGACCCACTCGAGCCTCGAGATTGGCCTCTTCTACCTCTCCATCTACCTGGTTGCCCTTGGGAATGGAGGGTACCAGCCCAACATTGCCACTTTTGGGGCTGACCAGTTTGATGAGGAGGACCCTAAGGAAGGCCGCTCCAAGGTTGCATTTTTCAGCTACTTCTACCTCTTTCTCAACCTTGGCTCCCTCTTCTCCAACACCATTTTGAGTTACTTTGAAGATGAAGGCTTGTGGGCGCTCGGGTTTTGGGTCTCCACTGCCTCTGCCCTTGCAGCTCTCCTCTTGTTCCTTGGCGGCACCCCGAGCTACAGGCACTTCAAGCCCACTGGCAACCCTCTTTCCAGGTTCTGCCAGGTCATTGTTGCTGCAATCAAGAAATGGCAACTTCAGGTTCCCCAAAACGACAAGGACTTGTTCACTGATGATGCAAACAAAGGCTCCAACAGTGGCAGGAAGATCCTCCACACTCATGGGTTCAAGTAAGTGTATCAGATTCATCGTTTTCTTTAAGTATCTATCAGGTCACTAGTTCTAATCCTCGTACGTACTTGCAGGTTCTTGGATAAGGCAGCATGTATCACATCAAGGGATTCTGATGACCAACAGCACGGAACTAGCCATCCATGGAGCCTGAGTTCAATTTCCCAAGTTGAAGAGGTGAAATGCATACTGAGACTACTTCCAATCTGGCTATGCACCATAATCTACTCGGTGGTCTTCACACAAATGGCCTCTCTCTTCGTGGAACAAGGCGCTGTCATGGAAACTGACGTTGGAAACTTCCATATCCCTGCTGCAAGCATGTCAAGCTTTGACATTCTCAGCGTTGCAGCATTTATCTTCCTCTACAGAAGAGTCATCGACCCAACAGTGAGAAGACTGAGAAAAGACAGGAAAGGATTGACCGAGCTTCAGAGAATGGGCATAGGGTTGGTCATAGCAGTATTAGCAATGGTCTCAGCTGGGACTGTGGAGATTTACAGACTGAAGCATGCCAAGAAAGACTGCACCGTGCACTGTGAGGGGTCGAGCTCGTTGAGCATATTCTGGCAAGTTCCTCAGTACACGTTGATAGGAGCTTCAGAGGTGTTCATGTACGTGGGACAGCTGGAGTTCTTCAACGCACAAGCGCCAGACGGGTTGAAGAGCTTTGGGAGTGCTCTGTGCATGACATCCATCTCGCTCGGAAACTATGTGAGTAGCTTGCTGGTGTCAGTTGTGATGAAGATATCGACAGAGGATCACATGCCAGGATGGATCCCGGGAAATCTCAACAAGGGTCACCTGGATCGCTTTTACTTCCTCCTCGCGTGCTTGACCACTGTCGACCTGCTTATCTACATAGCATGTGCAAAATGGTACAAGTGTATTCAATTTGAAGGCAGGCGTGAAGACAATGATGATGACACAGAAGAGGACTATGATGTTTGATCCTGTAAATGTGAAAACACACAATGGTATCAGAAACATTTGGTACCAAGTATATACAAATAAGACAGAGATTTAAGCAACGCAAACAAGTACTGGAAGAGGAGGAGAAATTGACCAACTTCTTTCTCGATCTCGGTCTCCTACAACCAGCTCTCGGAACTTTCCATCAAAATCTTCTCTTCCACATTTACCACTTCTGTTTTCGTAAGGCATCATTTGCATTTGCTTGTAAGGTTTCTAATACATTCCCCTCAATTTTGGAAGCTTTTCTTCAACTGTTTTTGGTTTTGCTTGCATATCAAGGTTTCTATACAAGACTTTGCTCTCACAGCCCAGCTTAGAGCAATAAAATTAACAAGAAACAAATGTGTAACAGATCAGTCATTAGGTGCAAGAAGCTATCAATGCAGGGTACTTCTTATATTTGTTCAATAATTTTTCTTTCACAACATGTGATAAATGATAATCATAAGCAAAAGCCATAACTTTTTTGACTGCCTAATTTCAGTAGAAACCAATCTGCTGCCACAACCTAGTTTAATTGATAAGGGCTTTTGTAAGAGTTGTGCAAGTCTCATAAAACTGATTGCATAGTAATTTTCTTTTTATTGATCACAAAATCCAAACAAATATCAATTGTTTGCAATTCTCAAACTCGACAAGCTTTCTCTAACAGCATTACATGATTGACACTATCAACCATTCAGTCGTAAAACAATAATAATAAACAATTTGTTTAATATTAACTAATGAAACTGGAAAAAAGCATCTCCTCAGGCGCGCACCAATATTAGTTTTTGACCTTGCGGACTTGGATGTGGTGAGAGGATTCTTCACGCCAGATTGATTGTGCGCCACTTTGCACAAGAGTGACATGCTCTCCTTCATTTATCATACCCTTGTTCTGAAGCATGACAAATAATAGAATTGACATATAAATATAAGATTAAGAGGCATAGAATAATGACCTACGTAAAAATGGGAAATCTATTACGAAATCACTAACCACTAATAACTTGAGGGATCGAGAGAAGGTTTCCTCTACATCATCTGAAAATTCCGTATAGATGGGAACAACTCCCTGATAAAGTGCCAACCTCTGCTTAATCCTCACTCTGCCAAGTATGGGATAGTGTCAACATGAGAATCTCAACTCTTACAATCACAGGGTTCAACTATTATAGATCAACTTGTGAAGTTGAATAAATACAGGTTTAGAAAAAAGAAAATCATCCCGACTTACTCATTTGTGAAGGCAAAGATCGTAGATGTAGGACGATAGTGGCTTAAAAGTACAGCCATGGATCCCGTTCTTGTGAAGACAATGATGGGAGTTTTGAGGGTGTTAGCCATAGTTGTAGCATGGTAAGCAAACATTGCTCCCATATGGCTCTGTGAAAAAACACACAGTGAAAACACAGGTTCAAAAAAGAAGAGGGATTGATGACCAAAGTGATTGTGACCATTGCATTGCAGCACAGTACTGTAATTATTGTTTCATGCTTCACTGAGTCGAGTATCACAAATCATATTTAATCCAACTTGGATATCATGAGGAAACCGGACATTAATACATACCTTATGGACAATAGATTCAATTGGAGGAGTAGTACTGACTGGTAAACTTGATTCTGTCCTTAATGCCACAGCATGCATTACGTTAACGGCTTTTATAGGGTACCTAGTCAATTAAGCAATTTTAGAATTTGTGCCAGAGAAAAAAAACATTTGCAAGAGTATTTGTATATAATATTTTTCCGGATAATTACATTATTCCACTCCAACAAAAAAAGAAGAAAAGAACTATCACGTGAAATGGGAATGAATGAGTACTTCTGCCATCACATATAAACCAACTTAACACAAGACAGGAGAACAACTTGAACTTACTTTCCATGTGCGGTTTCTCCAGAAAGCATAACCGCATCAGCCCCTTCACGCACAGCAATGGCAATGTCAGAGACTTCAGCTCTTGTTGGTGTTGGATGATCAATCATGCTTTCTAACATGTTTGTTGCTACAATAACTGGTTTCTGCATACTTCGGCACCTTCTAATAATTTCCTCCTGTTTGAAAGTAGCATGGTAATCAGATAAAAAATGTAGAAAGCAACAATATTTCAGATCCAGTTTCTCAAGATCGCTAACACAAAAAATATAAGGTATATTATGTTTTTGTTGGAACATGTGAAGACATTAAAAATGCCAAAGGAGCACATGCTACAATCACTTCTCATGAAAAGTAGCATTACATTCATAAATTACTTCAGGATTTTTATACGAGTAGGAAGATCTTTTACAATTATAAGTTATGCTTGCTTCACACACACCGACTACATGCCATGGAAATTTATTTACATTTGCACCTCATACAATTTAATAAATAGTTCAGAAGGTCATTTAGCCTCTAATTACCTGCAATAAAGGAACTTCCTCAATCGGAAGTTCAGCACCAAGGTCTCCACGAGCAACCATAGCCTAATATAAATGAAAACAAAACTAAAGGTCATTAAGAGGAATGATAGCATAGGATACTTTTGAAATTGACATGGAACATATAATAACTTCAGCAAATGGTTATGTCATCTACCAGTAACCAGTCATTTTTATGTGTTATTAATCTATCAACCTAAACCCTCAATTGAGCCCTCTACCTGCAAGTCATTTTTTATGTGTTACCAATATACCCCCATTGGCTCAAATAGGAAAGAGGCTAGAGATTGAAGCATTGGATATATATAAGGTAAAAAAATTATTAGGCACTTTCTAAAGATATGCAAAGCCAAATAACTAACCCCATCAGATGCAGAGATTATAGAATGAAGATTAGGTATATAATCTACACTTTCAATATATATATAAGGTAAACAAATTATTAGACACTTCCTAAAGATATGCAAAGCCAAATAACTAACCCCATCAGATGCAGAGATTATAGAATGAAGATTAGGTATAGAATCTGCACTTTCAATTTTCACAGTCACGTGAATATCTGCATTGCAACCTACAGAAGAGATTTACAGTAATTCAATAAGGGTTAAGGGAACAAAAAGGTTAGGGCTCAATACTAATATAACTTAGGGCGGTAGATTATAAAAAAAAAGACTTACTTTTCAGATAATCTTTCAACTCATGGACCACTTGAGCATCCTTCACAAAAGAGACAGCATAAAAATCAACTTGGTTGTCCACTCCAAACTTAATATCTTCCCAGTCCTTTTCTGTAGAAACAATTAACAAACATAAGACAGCGATCATACACTACGTATTAGAATGGAAGATATAGGTAGCACAAATCAATATCATGTGCATGCATTTGAGCAAGAAAGGTACCTGTTATTGAAGGCAAAGTTGCACTTTTACCACGCACATTCAAATGTCGCCTTGATTTCAGTTCTCCACCATCCACTACCACACATTTAACTGTATCTTTTGTCTTTGACTTCACTTCTAACGACATCATTCCACCTAGAATACAAGAAAACTAGCTTTAGTTTCATGAAAGAAGAAATTAGAGACATCAGTAAGAGTTCACCTTCGTATGAAAATGACTATGGAGAGAGTCATAAAGAGAAATTCTCAATGTTATAGGTATAGAGATTACAAAAACAAAAGAAAATTAGTTAGCCTGCAATAAGTTTTTAAATTAAGAGCTAGCTAGCAGAAAATTACACAAAGGAAGCCATGTACCAATCGGTCCACTAGAAATTTCAGGATTCACTTCCACTAGAAGTCTATATCAATAGGAAAACATATTGTACATATTCAAAGTAATAATGCTTAGCTGTGATAAAACGAGATACAGTGCATACTAAAGTCAACAAAACTCAGCCTCCTACCAGCAACTTAAGGTCAGCTACAAATTCAAACCTTTTAACATTTAATTTTTTGTTATATAACAGTGATTTTTTATGGGAAAAAATTCCTTAAAATAAGACGTGGAAAGACACTACAATCAACAAGTTGCCTTAGCGGTGTGCATCATTATCTGGCAAGAATAAGAAAAAGTTCTTTCATGTTGTATGGCACAGACAAGGGGGTGCTAAGGAAGACGTATAGGTTTACCATCCACTAGTAGCATGTCTCCAGCCGCTACATCGTTCACAAAGTCATCGTAGTTCACACTAACAGTATCGTCAGTACTGACTCCTCTTACAATAGTGAAATTGAACTCTTGCCCCTCCTCTAGCAATATTGGCTTTGGTACATCGCCACTTCTAACCTCAGGACCCTGCAGGAAAAGAAATGCATAAGAAATCAATTTTCATTTCAAAAATAAGTAAATAGGTAATATTGCAAAAAGATTCCAGATGATAAGCCTAAAAGATCCCATGAAACTTTTAGCAACCAACCTACCTTGGTGTCCAGCATTATGGCTATAACCTTGTCTTCAAATTGAGCATTGTATTCTCTAACAAGATCAATGGTTTTCTTGTGTGATGCATGGTCCCCATGTGACATATTTAAACGTGCCACATTCATACCAGCTTCTGCGAGTTTCCATATCATTTCCCGTGAGCTTGTTGAGGGCCCAATTGTACATACTATTTTTGTTTTTCTTTGAGCATTTGGAGCGACCTTTGCACGCCCTATACTATTATCAGTAGAAAGCTCATACTGAGAGTTCAATAGGGCCTGCAAACAATGAAAAGTTAACCATTAGGGCAATTACACAATAGTACAGGAGTCACACTTATGACCCATGTCCCTTAACAAAAAGGCTACAGGCTACTTTTTGGCCAAGTTATAGTCACACACAGATTTAACCGAGTAAATGGCTTTCTAAGAGATAGTTCTTGCTGGGTTTATGTGAAATAGCAACAAAGATGGTGATATATTACAATAACACTTTCTCACCAAAGTTTAAAAGGAACATAATGTTTTAAAGCGGTGCAGGGATTACAAGAATAGTCTGCACATGATGAGCTAGAGTGCAAAAACATATGCCTTAAATGAAAAGGGCACTGATTCACATTAACAGCACAAGTTTTCTGGAATAAAACATACTTTGCCAAGATCGAATCATTTGCAAGGTCAGTGGAAGTGCTTCACATCATAGTTATGGCCATTGGGTGACCGGGATAATGGATGTGGAAGCAGATATTACTATCATAGAGTTAAACATGGTAATACTCTGCTTCTAAAGCAAAAGTACGGTGAAGTGGAATTAAAATGTGCAGGATTTGAGCTATTGGGCTTCAGTTAGAAACATTTGGCTATCCCTCAATTTTTTCAACTTGAGAGTGATATGAAAATGTTTTTGCTCATAAAATAAAACTTGTACAATTTGATCAGAGCTGAACTTCACTGTCTCAGATCCCAGTATACACATTTCCTATTCACCTACTTCACTTATAGTTCTGAACATTACTCCCCAGCCAAACAGTGAAGAATAACAACAATCCCGCAGTGACATAAACAGCAGATGGCACCTCTCAAGTTGACACTTTCAAATATATCACAAGGAAACACAATATGGAAGTTTTGTTTTCTTCAGCTAAACCAATCGAAAAACAGTCAAACTTAGCATATCTGATCGAATCTTATAACTCAAAATTCTCCACCCAACAAAATAAGCCGAGCATTTAATTAAACAGAAACTCACCCCATTGGGAGGGCCATTTTGTGAGGCAAGATTGTCGCTCTGGCTCGTTTCCGAAACCTTCATTGATCTAACGGAAAACGAAACCCTTGTGGCGGATTTTCTTCTGGTTTTGGAATCGGAGAAAAGATCAGTGGAGGTCTTGGTGGAGGAGTGGAGCTTGCAAGAGTCAGATTTGAGCAGAGCCATTCTGGTAGGAAGATTGATCGTGGCCATTGGAGAAGGGGATCGGAAGCGGGGCAACCGAGGAAAACAGAGGCGGAGAGATAGGGGTTGGAGTTGGAGGTCTGTGTGGAGAGGCATTTTATTTCGTGGAGGAGAGAGAATAAATCAAGTCCACTCACACTTGCCTTCTTCGCCCTCACAAATTTTGAGCCCCACTCGCGCCTCTTGCGACTCTGACTCTCATTTTGTTTGCCTTTTTCTTGACCTCTCAATATAATTAGTGATTTTTTATACTTTATTTGGAAATATATGTTCATGTTAATAGGGGTTATTACATTTTACTACCCTCGTTTGCACATGATTCTCACTTTACTAAAGGTTTTTATAAGAGACAACGTGTTACTCAGATGTTTCGTTTTGTTATATCTGTTAAAATCGATGGTATCAATCAAAAAATGTATCACGTGATATGCTCTTGATTCTTAATACCTAAACTATCATTCTGTTAATAATATTGTAATAAAATTGAATCGCCTCTTTTTCTACCTATTTGGTTATGAGAGAACGAAGAAGAATATAATGGGGTGAATGAAGCAGACGACAATAGTGTCTCATGAGGTTTAAGGAGCTCTCCCTCTAGTTTATGAAGAATTCGCTGATACGAATGTCCCTAACCAAATACAATTGTCTATAGGCTTTCAAATTAGCTCTGTCTGATATGAATCTCATAAACTTTAATTTAACTCAGTTAGTAACACCGTAACAAAATGAAACATCTGGGTACTGAAGTGTGTCACTTATTCAATCTTATAGTAAAGTGGGAATCATATAAAAACAAGGATTGTAAAATAATTACCCCTTTATGTTACTATATGTCAAAGGGAAAACGCCACATGACCATCTCTAGAATTAGTTTTTTTGCACAGAACTATACCTAAATATATTTTTGCCCTGATAGATATCCATCTTTGACAAAATTGTCACCATTAGATTTTTTGTTAGGCACGGTTAGATTTTAAATTTTTGTTTTGTCAAAAGACTAAACTATACTTTGACAATTGCTTCTAACCTATCTCACTTTCTTCTCTCTCACCCCCTATGTATCTGCAACTCCAATCTAGAAAAGTGGAGCAAACCCACCTATTCATTTCATCTCTCACAACTCATCTATCCACTCCTCAAAAGCCACATCTATCAAAACGAGTTCCTTAAAATGCAATTATGTGCAAAACAGTTTATTCTAGGTCTACCAAGATAACATTTTCCCTATGTTAAATCAGTTCTGTAGTGGTCCTGAAGGGGACACCCTGACGGTTTGAGGTTCATACTTCTTTATCCGAATAATAATATAATCTTCAACTATAATATTTTTAAGGGTTAATTACAACTTACTGTACCTAATTGAAGTAATTCTACAAATTACTATGTATATTTCAAAAAGATTCATTTGGGCTCATCTAATTATATTGTTTTACAATCTACTCATTTATGTTCATTTTACCTGACATTGCTGTTAATTTTTCTCAAAATGACAAAAATGCTCTCAATTTTTAAATTAAAAAATCATACCAAAAACTATGTTCCTGGTGTTCTTTGTTCCTCAAACAAACCTATTTGAGCTGAGTTTTGGTTTCAATTTCAAAAACCATTAATCAACAAAGAATTGAGAAATTCGAGCTTTGAGTTTCATATTAATTTCAGCCAAATGATATATTTTTTCCAGATCAAACCCGTACTCGCCACCACTCTCCTCGCACTCTCTGCAACTACTCGTTGTCCATTTCCGCACAAACCCACTCCTCAACCTTACCGTCGCCGCTGCCGCCGCCGGAGGCCACCGGAACCACCACGAATTGGCCGACCGACCTGCCGCGTCACCGATCCTTATTGAATTGTTCCCGAACATAACTAGAACCGAACTAAATCCACAACCAATGTTGTACCGTGAAAATTCCCTAGAAATCGAGAAGTTGCCGTTTAACAGCAAGCTCGTGTTGGCAGTTTCAGGACCCAACTGGTAATTTTCACTCAGAAGGGTCAAATTACAGATCGAAGCATCGCACAAGGTGCTCAAATCAAAGAAGGCCTTGTTAGTTACCCTAATCGTGTGGTTGTGGTAGAAAATGTCGTGGACTAAGTAATTGTCATTCCCGGGAAGCTTGAGGATCGTTTGGCGGGTTTCGTTGCAGAAGAGCTCAAAACCTGGATGCCCACAAAAGGGTTGCTGAAGATGAGTGATGAAAAATGGGAACTTTATTACGATTTTTCCATCGTCGCAGCTTTTTGGGTCATTTCTACGGGATAAGAAACGTGGGTCCGTATTTGGACAAGTTCATGAGAAAGGTTTGAAAATTAAGTTTAATTCAGTAAAGGCTAGATTGAAAACAAATTTGATGAAGAGGTAATTGATGATATGAGGTTTACAAATTTGATGATTTGGGAGTGTTTATGTTAATTGATTTTGGGCTACGGAGGTGGAGGTGTTTATGAAAATCAAAATCAAAGAAATTGGCAAAAAAATGTCATGATAGACATGACTTTGAAATTCGATGAATATTTAGGGGTATTTTAGACATTTTATATTTTAATAAAAATTTCCGGCCAAAATTTAAAAATGTTAAATTGTAATTTTTTGATAACTATGTGAGTCCAAACGAAACTTTTTAAAATGGGTATAGTAATTTGTAAAATGGCTCCAATTATATATAGTAACTTGTAATTAACACTATTTTATTTAAATTAGTAATTGAAAACTATACCACCCTGTTGTTACTATATTGGTTGGCTTATTTTTTAGGCGCCAGGAAAGATGTCGAG
>JAYMTP010004660.1:0-14569 GCA_036897365.1 Geranium brycei
AGCCAATGGGTGACCCCTGTTGGAGGAGAGGTGTAACAAAGGTCGTGGGTCAAAAGACCAAAATAAAATCTCCACCTAAATGTCTTATCGCGTGGTCCAAAATTGGTTTGTAGGATTTGCATTTGAAGCATAGATTTGTAGCTAATTACAACTCTTAAATATATATTCACTTTTCTTAAAAATAACAATGACGTCTCATATGATCATGTTTTATAATAATTATGACTAAAGTAACACCTCTTTAATTTTAAAATAAACATTTATTTTTTTTAGTGAAGAATACGAATTTTCATAGATGTATATTTTACTTTCAAACGATACTTCTTACGTTTCACAATAAATGATTTTCCACATTATATGAAATATAATAAATGCCCTAGAATGATTGGTTAATATTTGTTTGTCATAAATATTTATTGGTAAAATAAGAAACTCAATTTTTACGATTGGATTATTAACCCGATATGTTTTATAAGAGTGTTATTAAAGTGAAAGTACTTATTATAATGCAAAATATGAACTTATCAATCGGTGAAATTAAACGTAAAAAGTTTAGATAGAACTTATCACGTCACGTCTGTTAATATTGGTTGTGATAGGTATAAGGACGATGGACAACAAAAGGGTCCGTCGTTACTAGTGACGGCGGACTAATAGAGAGACGTCGTCACTATAGTGGCGACGAACCAAGACAAGTTTGTCGTCCATATGGACGGTGTTCCGGCCATTTCAACATCCGCCTCATCATACTGACGATTTATATAAAACAGCAGAATCGTATGGAATGTCGTCCCTGTAGTGACAGCGGTTAGAAAAGGTTCATTGTCACTATAAAGACGGTGAATTTGTACATGTCCACCGTTCTTACAATAGAACAAAGAAATATTTTAATATAATACATAATGATATCCCCATTTTGACTCGAAAAAGACATATTTTGTGAACTAGACAACACGATGATATTCCAATATGTCGTCTAGTTCACAAAATATGCCTTTTTCGAAACACATGCAACCCATATGTGAAAGCCTATTTCGAATGGTTTGATACTGCAAAAGAGGTTTGGAAATTACTTGAGAATCTTTATTCTGTCACTGACGTTGCTCATCAACATTAGCTCTTTGGTTGTCTCCATCTGCAGAAACAAGAACCTGGATAGTTAATATCTAATTTCTTGTCTAAAATACAAGCAATTTAGAACCAATTTACTATTGTTTAGCCAAATGGAAGGACCCTCATGATGCTACTCTCTTTGCTCAATATTAGGAAGCTTCAGAATCATGCAGTTTCTTCAGGCCCTTTGATCCGAGTTTGAGACTGTTTGGAACTCGTTATTGGACCGGGATCCATTCCCTATCTTTGAAGCAGTAGTTTTCGAACTACTTTCAGAAGAGACACGACTTATGGGCATGTCGTCTCATCGTTCCACTGATGATGTCATGGCCATCATTGATGCAAATATGACCAAAGGAAAGCAGAAATATCACTCTCATAAGGACCTCTGCAAGAGATACGATGTAACTACTGCAAAGAGTTACGACATTGAAAATTATACTGTCCGAAAAAGTAAAATCCTCGTGCACCATATCAATATGGTCCTCCTCACTCAAAGACTCCGTACATGCCCAACGTTAATGTTGTTGCTGCCACACCTGATTATTTTGATATATTTGTTGATGATCATACTTGATTCACTTGGATTTATCTTATACATAATAAATATGATCTTAACAAGATATATTCTACATTTTGTACTATGATTCAGACTCAATTCTCTAAATTCATTAAAGTGTTTCGTACTGATAATGATACTGAATTCAAATAAACATCACTCATTGACCTTCTTGCTACTCAAGACACTATTATGCAGAGAACATGTTCAAGTACCTCCCAACAAAATGGTCATGCAGAATGCAAGGCACCATCAGTCTCCGCTCCATCTACTCTTGTGATCATACTGCTGATATTTTCACCAAACTAATGATCTTTAGGTGTTTTGTACTCTAGTTCGCAAAACTCAATTTGGGATCTATGTCACCATCTTGAGTTTGAGGGAGGGGGGTGTTAATATGTATATTGTCTTTAGACCTTTATATTGTATTAACCCTATTGTGTTAGGGCTTCCTCTATATATTTGCGTGTAAACATCATAGTTAATCATCATTTATAATACACCCTTATTTTCTTTAGACCTTTATATTGTATTAACCCTATTATGTTAGTTTATATGTATATTGTCTTTAGAACTTTATATTGTATTAACCCTATTGTGTTAGGGCTTCCTCTATATATTTGCGTGTAAACATCATAATTAATCATCATTTATAATATACCCTTATTTTCTGTACCACATACCTTATACATTCTAAGGAAACCTTTCTTTAGTAAATGATTGCAAATGGTGTTTATGTCGTGCATGCAAACGTTACAACAATTTATGGACGGGTACTTGTACCAATCCGCGCCATATTGTCTACCATTTTTGCTCTCAAAATTGATGAAGCGGTCTATTTCAAACATGTACGCCTCACTCATTCTCTATGCCCTTATCCACCTTCGATCAACTTCTTATATACGAAAGATACAATTACGTCAATATATATGTGTTGTGAATACTTAATTATAAGAAATATAACATAATTTATGTACATACCATATAATTAAACATAGATTGTAACCAACGAACTGAAAACACTTTCTTCAATAAATTCAAATGCACATGTATAGTAGAGAGGAGAGAGAGTTTGTGAAGGATGAGGAACTAACAATAACAAATTTGTGAAGAAAGAAAAGAAAGAAAGAAAGAAAAGAAAAGAAAAGTCTTTATGTATTATAATATGTATTAGTGATGATGGACTTAGTTAGGGCACCATCGCTAACACATAAAGACAGCAGTCCTTACAAAGTGCGCCGTCCTTAATTATCGGTCACATCAACGATTCTATTTTGAATTGTTAATGTATAATGGATACTTTTAGTTAATTTGTCAATTTACTAGTAGGGGCTGCCATTGTGTCAATATTATTTTTCATACGAATATTTATTCTCCTATATGTTCATATATTTGTGTTCGTAACATCGTAATAAAATCATGAAGATACAAATATTTTGAAATTAAAATCAATTTTTTTTTTTGTTTTCGAAGAAAATAAATAGCAATAATCTATCAAAGAAAATGAAGATCATCAAGCAAATGGGTCGCATAAGATACGCCCCGATTACATTATTACTTTGCTCTCCATGCACTTATTCTAATCAAAATGCGAGGTTCAGAATCTTCCTATTATTCATCATTTAATTTATTCTTCACAATTTCTAATAAAAAAATACCAATTTCATAAACAAAATATTACATGTTTAATTCACATGATACCCACATCATTAACAGCTATCGTGCCAATTCTAGTGGAACTTTCCACCTACTTGCATATAAAATAGAATAATAGATAGAAAGAAAATGATAGTTATTTTATCATTTGAAAATAAATTATTGTCATGTTTAATATTTTTTGTAAAAAGATATATGAAATGATATATTTTTAAGAAAAATTGTTTTACAGTATATTGAAAATCACATTTCTCCTTATTATGAAACTTCTTTTAGGGAAAACGTGACATATTATTAAATTATAAAGAAAACTAACCCGACATTACACTGGACAGCCAAAGCACTAAATGGTGGGACAGATCCCAAACCATGATCCCAACTACTGTTAGTTAAATCAAACCTGACTAATTCATCAGCCATGGAATTACAAGAACACCGAGAAAAATCAAAGATAGCGCAATGACATGCCTCTTGCAACCTCGCGACCTCCACCTCGAATGGATTGAGACTCTCCGCAAATCCATTACAAGAACCACCCCGAGAACGACGAGAATAATAAATAATAGCGCAACGAAATACCTCTTGCAAACTTGCGGCCTCTACCTCGAATGAGTTGAAACTCTCCGCAAATCAGTTACAAGAACTACCCCGAATACACTTAAAGCAAACCCTTAGTACACCACCCCAAATAAACACGAAATAAAACGATCGCCTCCAATCCTCTTCCCAAATCAAGAACCTTGTGTCATATGTACCCTCAAATGGCTCAATGGGACGCCACGATGATGTATTGAAGTTTAAGAAAATCAAGACCCCATAGTTCGATATGCTTACATAAATCTGCCCATCGAAGCCAGAGAACTCTTGATCCCTCCCAGTACGAGCCATCAACCAACCAAAGCCGCAACAATCAAATCGCCAGAATTTTTCTACCCTACCTCCGATGAGCCCCTCCCGGATCGATCTTCCCTCGATCCCGCACCAAGCTAATCGCCGGATTTTCTCTGATCAACCACCGCTGACCCCCTCCCAAACCCGTCTCCCCTCGCAGATGATATCGAACTAATATCCCCAACCGTACCATCGCAAACCTTTGACGTTGATCCCAACCACCTGCCTCGGAAACTCGACCTCTTTCCCACAAAGCTACCACCTCCTAAATCTCCGCACCCTCCGAGTCCCAGACACGCTGAATCGTTAGAGCAGCGTCCTCCAAAGTCGTAGAATCGAAAGCCACGCCACGTAGCTCGCCAATTTGGCGAGACAAATTCTAACCCTAATGGTATTAATTAATCTTCATTGTCCTATAAATACGTATTCATTAGAATCTTATTCTTTCTTCCATTAACAGTTAATTACTTGATCACTAGGTGACCATATTAATTATGGAATATTATATCAGTTTAGGCATTCATGTATTGATACAAAAAATAATAATCAAATCATTAAATGATAGTCTGGAGCATACGTATACCACTATATGTATCATTTTATAAAAGAAGAGTCTTTTTGGACGAAGATGAAAGCTCAACAAATCAGTATACTACACAATAAGGTAATTTATCATTCTCTAAATCTTTCATTACCTACATTCAATAAAATCCAAAATCATAGTAAACCGTTAGGACATTGTTTAAAATTAAGACAACAAATACTACACGACTTTCAAAATTAGTTCAAACTATATATATCCATGTACTCTTTTTTTAAGTTCACCTTAACTATCCTGATATCTGACAATTGAAGTGTAACTATTTTGTTGGAATCCTATTTTCATTTTCTAATAAGACAAAATTATCCCATACTATTGTAGGTAGCTGTTACTAGTATAGCCACAATTATTGAACTTATTTATGATTTGTGTACCCATAGAGAAAGTGTTGGTCCAATCGGGTTGAGCCGAACCCAAGAAGAATTATCATTGGTCCAAAATTATTCATATAACAAAATTAAATTAGAATATTATCGTCATTCACATCTGGCAAATGACGGTCCAATTTAATCTGGATAACTCGATCTCCGCAAGCCACATTTTTTTACGTGAAAGATGAGCTGTTTGTTGGCATGACTAAAACACCGTGTATCCACTTGTATATTACCATCTAAACCCTATTTTATAATTTTTTTTTTCTGAAAATACCTCTACGTTATAATTAGTTTTCTTTGAAGGTAACCTTTAATATTATTAATTCTCGACTGACAGTTAAGGCAATACTTGGTGGGACAGACCCCTCACCATAATCTTAGTTTACATTAGTTAAATTATATATGGCTAGTTCATGAGCCACTGAATTACAAACCCGACGAGCAAATGATAAAGTTATACTTGTCCCAAGAACGGTGAGCATACGGCAGCAATCGAAAATAATTCTTCCAAACGTGTTTGTTGACTGATTCTTGTGTCGGATGTGTTCTACCACTCTGAGACAGTCTGATTCTATCTCCACATTTGCCATGTTCTTCCCTTTTGCCCACAAGAGCGCTTCCCTGACCACCATGGCCTCCACCTCTTCTGGGTGGAGATTTCCCGTGAACCGTCTACAAAGAGCCCTCGATAAGCGACCCTCTGAATCTCTACAGACGAGCCTTATACTTCAGAAGCCCCTTTCAGTATCCAAGCCTCCATCCACGTTGATCTCCAGTCCCCCATCCCAGGAGGAGCCCAAGCTGACCTATTCGATGGATGTCCCGAGCCCGTGGTTGCTGTTGGTGGTCTGGCCGCAGCCCATTGCCTTTTGCATCCCTTTGCCTGTGCTGCTACCCTTGCCGAGAGGAACGCCTCCCCCTTCCAGATAAAACGGTTCCTCGCTCCCCAGATGGCCCAAATACTTAGTGCTAACAGTTTATGCTCATCATCTTCTTCCACCCAGGAGGCACAGTCGCTCACCTTTGGGCTTGGCCCCACTCTGCCTCGGATGCCCCCCAGCAGCATGTCTCTCCATATGCGCTCCACGACCGGACACTCGAAAAACAGGTGATCCACCGTTTCCTCCCTTTCTCCGCATAACGGGCACTGGGATAGGATTGGAACTCCCTTATGGATCAATGTAGCTCTGGTCAGGAGGAGGTTTGAGATTGCTCTCCATAAGCAAATTTTAACCTTAGGCAATACCTTTAACCTCCACACCGCTCTCCAGCCCGGTGCCTCCATTGATGGGGCCCATATGTTTCTCAAGGAACAGAGTGCCCTATAGGCGCTCCTCACCGAGTACTCGCCTGACTTATCCGCTTCCCAATACCAATGTTCCATTTTTCCATACATACTAGGGATAACTGAGAATATTTTATCGCACGTGTCTTGGTTGAAAAGAGCTCTGACCTTTCCTTCGTCCCAGACTCTACATTCAGGCCTTAGTAGTTCGGACACTCTCATTCTTGTTGGAATGTTCATCTCCGTACTGACACACGCGTTTTCTCCTGTTAGCTAGGGTGTTCTCATTATTAGGCCGTCCAATACTCTAACAGGCCTTTTCTCGTACTATCCCCCGTCCTGCAAAAATGCCTCTCCATACAAGACTCGGTGTCATCCCGAGGGGAGCTTCTAAAAATGAGGTTGTCGGGAAGTACTTAGCCTTCAACAGTCTTGCCGGTAAGGAAGACGGCTTTGTCTGTATTCTCCACATTAGTGTTCCTATTTTATTTCTTGCTAAATATTTAACATTTATTGATGGAGAACAAATCAAATACAAACCGAGGTAGAAATACAAACTGTTCGAACTGGTAGAACATGAGTGTGCACTAGTAGAAGTAGATGGACCTAGTAGAAAGTGAGTGTGAACTAGTAGAACGTGATGGACCCGGTAGAACCACGAAAATGAGTGTGGTAGAATTTCGTTTCCACGTGTCGCACGCTCGGACAAATCTCGCCAGATCTTTAGCGATCCAACGGCGGGTAGAAGTTCGGATGTTCTAACAAGTTTGTGTTTGAATGCATCCCTTTATTGGTATAACTATTTAACTTCATTTTACGTTTTATATGGTAGTTTTCTTGACACAACCATTTACGTGATTCGATGGCGGATAGTTGAAATAAAAATATAACAATTTTCGTGTTGTTATAAATAATTCATTCCAATATTATTATTCATAGTTTTTTAGCGGCCATGTTTATGTTTAAGCCATACAAGAGATTGGATTCTTTAGTTAAATTGAGTTTTAGTATATCATAAAAAATTAATATGCAATCATTAGTGGAATCTTGAGGACTCACCCTGGCACAATGGTCCAGGGAGCTCTCTACCTTAGCCTACGCTAATGTTCAAGAGTAAACAGTAGTCTCACTACACCACTTTTGACATTCAGATTGCATGCAAAGTACGCAGTCAAACCTATAATGTACGCAACGCGAAGGTCTGACTGTGTACTGTATGCATCAGATGAACCGCAACCCGAACAGATTCGTGTTGCGTACAAAGCATTGTACACAGAGCGAAATGGGCCACGTACACAGTGTACGTGGCCCATTTCGCGCTGCGTACAATGCTTTGCACACAACCCGAATTTTGTTTTCTGTAAAAAACATAAATAAAATAAATATGATTTTGTATAAAATATATATTTATGTTTATTAGTATTATATTTATTATTTATTATAATTAAATAAATAAATATGAATATAATTATTATTTATTTCTATATTAAATAGTTATAAATATGAAATTAAATAGGAAAAGCGAAATTCATAAATGAATTAAAACCAAGAATTCATACAAAATTATTAAATAACGAGAATTCATAGAAAATGTTTCATGTAACATAATCAATTGGAATTCGAGAATGAGAGCGGTGGAGGTCACGTGACTTTCTGTGAATCAACATAGTGGGCAATTAATTGATCTTCGCGTTGGCGCATCTTGATCTTCCCCTCTCTTCTCTTTATAGCTTTGAGGACACACGCTTGTTCTGTTTGCCTTTGCTCATGATCTCGGATGGCTTGCGTCTGAGACTCGCTCTGTAGTCTTATGGCCTGATCCTGCTGCAACTCTTCTTGCACCCGTGCCAAATTCAATGCTATCTGCGTGGCATTCGAGGCAGGCTTTCTCGCAGTGGGTTCCATCCGATCGGAGTAGCCAAATCCCCGAATATAAGTGTCGCAATGCGTATTTCCTTCGCCATATAGGTGTGTTTGTTCCTCAGCTTACTTCATCATCTCGACCTCCTCTGCCTTAGACATCTGCGTAGTCTGATCCGGGTGAGGATTACAGTAAGCGTCGTACAATTCTTTTAAAATATCATGCAACAATTATATATGAAATTGATTAAAAATAAAATTGATTAAAAATATATATGGAAAAAGATTTAAAAAAAATGCATATTCTTACATATTTCATCCGTTTATCTTTGGAGAAACATGTTCTGTATCTCCACATGCACATCCCTTCAACGAACGTAGTTGAGCGGAATGGTGCATTTGAATATAGAAAATTAACATCCAAACTAGGCGCCTCTCATCGCTATTCTCGGGATCGTCCCACAAATCGACCACGGGTCCACTTCCTCCCCATATAAGTGGCAGTCGGTCGACACTAAGCCTCGCAATGGCCTTGACCTCTAAGTCCGTACTAGTACTTTGCCTCGGGCCCCCTGTATGGGTCCAGCTCGGGTCGTGACTGCGGACGGGGGTGTTTGCAAGTCGAAGTACAGCTCGTGGTGGTAATCCTCTTCTGCGTCAAGAGGCGATCAAGTCGACGGACCAGGCTCTAGACGAACTGTCTGGGACGACATAGAAGTGGACCTCGATCGACTACCACAATGAGATCGCCTTGACCCGCTGCCAAAGGACACCTACTGCGACACAATTCTATATTCCCTTTGGTAGAGAGAAGGGATTTTGGGTGCCCTGGTCTGACAGTTAAAGCCATAGGTTCGAATCCTGTACCCGCCCAGTCTCAGCCCTTTCACATCACACTGCTGGGGAGGTACCCAGATTCAGCATACCAGCAGGCCAGGAGGCTATCGGTTCATCAGGTGAACCGTCACTAGCCAAATGTCTTTGAATACCGTCCAATGCAACAACAGTTCTATCGTCGATATACTCTGCTTATTGTTCCTTAAACTCGAAGGACGATGATTGAGCATCACTAGCCCCAGAACGAAATATCGGCTGGGATGGCACCGCAGGCCGACGCAATCCGAGGTACCTCTACTTCCCCGTTTTATGGCTCGACCCTCATCAATACCCTTGCCCTTATCTCCTCTGGCCATCTACAAATCATTGAAAATCTTAAATGACCGAAATACTATTGAATGGTCAAAATGACCAAAATGCCCATACTTCGGTCAAAAATGACCGAAATACCCCTAAATGGTCATTAGTGACCAAAATACCCTTGAAAGGTCGTATATGACCAAAATACCTCTATTTCGGTCGAAAATGATCGAAATGCCCTTGAGAGGTCATAGATGACCGAAATGCTCCTATTTCGGTCGAAAATGACTGAAATACCCTTGAATGGTTAAACGGACCAAAATGCCCCTATTTCGGCCAAAAATGACCGAAATGCCCCTATTTTGGTTGAAATGACCAAAATACCCTTAATAGGTCATAAATGACCAAAATTCCCCTACTTTAGTCGGAAATGACCTAAATACCCTTGATATTATTTCCTAGTTTTCACTAATTTTTTATGGGAACTTGAAATCGGGGAATTTTACCCTAATGTTATCATGCAAGTTTCAGTACCTAAAGGTCAAAAACAACAATTGAAATTGATCATGCAAAGTTACGCAAAATTAATTCATCATGCTCATGTTAAGAAAATAAATTTATCATGCTAACCAAAAAATATGAATAGATTCATATAAAATAGATCCCAAAACAATCCAAAAAATATGATTCAACATGTTATGAACATATCCAACATACCAACGCTTGCTTGACCAATTGGTTAAGCACTTGAACTTGGGGCCAAAGGTCCTGGGTTCGAGTCACGCTGCGGTAACTCGCCTTTATTTTCAACTTCTGTAGGACATCTCTCCCAACTTCTGTTGGGCCTCTCTTTCCTAGTGAGAGTCAAGTGGCAATATTGGGCCTCCTTCTAACGAAGGTTGTGTCTTGAGCCCGTTATTGATACAATAATTTTAAGAACCCTTAAGAATCACAAGTTTGGTGCTGTCTTACTTCACCATAGCATAGTCGAGCCCAAATCTTGATACAATTTGCCAATAAAAAAAACACATCCAACATATCCAAAAAATTAGATTCAACATGTTACGAACAAATCCAAAAAAATCATATTCAAATCAAATTCAACAAAACCCTAAAATCATATCCAACAAAACCCTAAATATCCAACTCAACAAAACCCTAAAAAACAATAGGAAGTGAAATACCTCAGTCCTTTGTGGTGGTGAAGGCAAGTGGAAGTCGGAGAAGAAGAAGAGCTCTCAGTCGGACTGGAAAAGAGCTTTCATCGGAGAAAATCCAAAAGAAAAGAATTTTTAAAAATCAGATTTGCATGTTTATGAAACCCTAAACCCTACAAATTTATGTGTAAGGAAATCAAACCTTTAAGAAGGCGACGACGGTGGTCAGACCAAAAGGAGGTGGTCCATCTGGTCTGGAAGGAGAGACGCGAGGAGAAGCTTGGCGACGGAGAGAGGCGAGGATAAGCGGTGGAGGCGACGACGATGGTTTGGCAATAGAGAGGAAGAGCAGATCGAAGAAGAGAGGATGACGGCAACGACTCGAGCAGAAGAATAAGAAAGGAATGGATTTTTGGAAAATTTATATCAGCGTTCGGGATACGTACACTTTGTATGTAGCGCGAAACTAGGGCTGCGTACTATGCCTTGTACGCAGCCCGAACGCATTTTGCGTTGCGTACATAGTGAGTAAACGCAGCCCGAATGCATTTCCCAATAAAATTTCACTGAAAGTGTTTGGCGGGACTTAGTGAAACTTTCCCCTAAAAATTTCACTAACTCCCGATTTCCCCATTAACTGTATTTGACATTTTCCTATTAAATGCATCTGATATTTGACGAACATTAAAATTTATCCGGCGATAATATTAGGTTAAAATTTCCTGATTACATAAGAATTACATTTTTTTCCTAATGGTCTAAAAGTAGTTGTCGGCGTAGTCACCGTTGTAAGCTTCGTGCCCTTCCATATCACGATTGTTGGAATCACTCATTTCAGGGTCATCAGATTCAAGGTCTACGGGAGGGGCGACAGGTAAATCACCAAGGTTGATGGAAATTGTTCCCGGTCGTCGAATCTCAATTCTATAAGTGTATGGCTCTTGGTATCATTCATCGACTTCGTACGCTGGTGAATCATCTAGAGTCGTGCGTTCGCGCCAGAATATACTGATGTGTGTCCAACACTCACTTCGACCGGCCGTCCGTTTGAACTTCGGATGCAAACTAAGAATTGGGTTCTCGTGTTCCAATATCTTATCATGGACTTGAGTCCCTGAAAAGATCTAGGGCACCTCTCTTGTTTCTGCAGTTCCATTGAACGCATTTCCCATGCGACGAAATACATGACATTCGTGTAAGAACCTCTGAGCATCCTGGTACACCGTTTTCCTACGATAGTGGGTAGAATCAATATCGTCCATGTAAATGGGACATGCCTTGTAATCTTTCGTTTGAATTCCTCCCAACATCCCCGATCCTGGATAGTCACTAATAGTCCACATCACATTGACACGCATTAGGAATGCCTCGTTCTTGAACTCATCCCAAGTCACAGCTCCTGCACGCCATAACGTCTTTAAATCATCGATCAGTGGACGCATAAAGTTGTTCAAACATTTACCGAGGGACTTCGGACCAGATATCAACATCGTTAGCATGTTGTATTCCTTCTTCATGGCCATCGAGGAGGGAGGGGGAATTAAGCGGTAAAACGATAACAAGCCATACACTATGTGGCGACGCGTTCAGCCAAAATGGACTGAAGCCATCGGTGGCAACGGTGAGACGCACGTTCCGGATTTCACTTGAGAAGTCTGGGTATGTCTTATCGAAATTAGTCCATTCTTCGTCGTCTCTGGTGTCTGAAATAAATGCCGCAACCGATCTGTCAATGAGAAGTACCACATGCTCTTCCTCGCAACCTTTGAATTCCCTTCTTCTTCGTACCGAGGCTCTCCACAATGCTCGCACTCATTTCGTTGCATGTCATCATCCCCGTAGTACAACATGCAACTGTAGTAACATGCATCGTATTTCACACACGACATCTCGATCTGCTTCAATTTATGTTTTGGTTCGATATAGTTCTTCACGTACGCATTCGGCTGGGTAATGTGTTGGAAACTTTTGCAACGACCTCGTCAAATGTCGTGTCCGTCATGCGAGTTTTGTGCTTGATAGACAGAATCCTTAACAGTGCTGCTAACGCTATGTCTGCACTGCCGTCGTACAGTGGGGTCTGCAGCTCTGTCACCAACCTCTTGTATTTCGCTATAGTTGCTCTAGAAGCTCCCTCATCAACCTCGTCCAACATAACCTCCATGTCGTTTCTTTCAATACAGACAACTTGAGTTGGATCTACATCGTCTACAAACTGCTGCAAAGGATTCACATCAGGACTCGGATGTGGAAAATACTGTGCACTAGACTCGGCATATCGATTCCTGTTGCTACTCTTCCCGATGTCTCTGACTTCCTTGTGAGCAGTTCACGCCCTATAATTTGTCATGAACCCTTTCTTCAGTATATGGTTACAAATAACCTTCATTTCGTACATACGACATTGCATCATCGACTGCATGAGCACTTGATTGTGTTTGGGCCAAATTGTTTTCATTTGCCCTCGCAAACTTCATGAAACTAGCTAACCCATCAAGAAACGCTAGATCCTTTTTATCCGTCAGTTTAATCCATCTTTGATCCATTTGTTCATATGTATATACGTCTACAATTAGATCGAGATACAAAACAAATTAATTTAAATACAAAACAAATATTTGATACACTTGATTACAAAATATAAAAATACACCGAAATACCCTCAAAATGATATAAATGCCCAAAATAGCCCTATTTCGGTCGAAATTGACCGAAATATCTTTAAAAGGTCATAAATGACCAAAATACCCCTATCTTGATCAAAAATGACTGAAATACCATTGAAAGGTCATAAATGACCGAAATACCATTGAGAAATCATAAATGACCAAAATGCCCATATTTCGGTCGAAATTGAAAAAATATCCTTGAAAGGTAATAAATGACCAAAATACCCCTTTCCCGACCGAAAATGACCGAAATACCCTATTAAGGTCATAAATGACCAAAACACCTCTACTTTAGTCGGATATGACTGAAATACCCCTATTTTGGTTGAAAATAATCGAAATACCATTGAATGGTCAAAATGAGCAAAATGCCCCTATTTCGGTAAAAAATTACTGCAATACCCTTGAATGGTCATTAATGACCTAAATGCCCCTATTTCGGTCGGAAATTACTAAAATACCCTTGAATGGTCAAAATGACCAAAATACCCTTGATATGATTTCTTAGTTATGACTAGTTTTACGGGAATTTGGAACCAAGGAATTTGTAGTACCTAATGTTACCTAATGTTACCATGCAATTAATAACAATGTTGTAAATTGCGGCCGTCATGACCGCCATGGCCGCGAAAACCACACGGGCGCCACGCCGTAACATTGTAGTGTTTTGGCTGCTTTGAGCCGGTTTTGTACTCATTTTAGCTAATTTTGGACCAATTTGGGCCGGTTCTGTCTAAACTAATTATTTTTAAAAGAAATTTGAAAATATTATAACTTGTAGCACAATATATTTTTTTATTACATATGTAAATTAAAAATACAAAAATGGAGATCCGCTATTACTCCGCCATGGCCCCGAAGGCCCTTGTCCGCCATCATAGTGTCATGCGCCATCTACAACCTTGATTAATAATGACCTAATAGTTGGGAAAGAAGTTACGGTTAGATTATTGAGAGAGGCTATAAATTGTAATTTACGAGTTGGTAATGAATTAAATGACAATGAGTTTCATAGTACGTACATATGAAATAAAAATGATTCTTACTCAATACTAAAACATGTAAATGCACAAATCAACCAATAATATGTTAGATTTGTGCCCTAGCCCAAGTGTATGAACAATCTACATTGTAAATGTTTCATCATTTATCGGAAATAATAAATCGGCATTGTATTGCTATTTGTGTTGTAGTAATATATTAAATGTGATTTGATCTGTATCATTGAGTGTGTCATCACTAATAGTAGAACTACAGATCAGTACGA
>JAYMTP010004661.1:0-14567 GCA_036897365.1 Geranium brycei
ATACAGTTTCAGAGGCCTAAGCCTCATGCCTTGAGGCGCACGAGACTCGAGGCGTAAGCCTTGCTGTACACGAGAGAGGCGTAAGCCTCATCAACTTTTTCGACCGCCTCGCCTCGAGGCGCGCCTCACGAACGACTTTTTAAACAGTGGCTGGAAGAAGATTGGCCGAGAAAGCCATTTCCTTCGGCGACGCAGAGAAAGCGGTCAGGGTTGAGAGTTGGGAGAAAATTGGGTACCGTAGCGTTTTAATATTGAGGATGTTTTGATCTCAAGGGAAGACATGCTTTCAGATAATGTTGCCCAGCAAAATTCAAAGTCAATCAGCTCCTAAATTTGACATCACAAATTGCAAGTCGTTGGCTAGTGTTATAATAACTGCTGGACCGTTATTCATAGGAATATTGAGTCATGGTAACAAATTGCAGAATGGTTATATTGTAGTGGAAGCAGTGTTCCAGGACTCATGATTTCTCCTCGAGAACTCGGTAAAATTGAGTTCTCCGAGTTTTGGAACTCCTTGGTGGTTCAATTTTATCAACTTCTCACTTGGTAAAAAATGGTAAACTTGGGTTAAATTTTAGATTTTTAATTTTTACATATACTGTGAAACTGTTTTATAATTTGTGCTTTTGTTTTAACCTATTAAATTGTAAAGTATCTTATTTACTAAAATATTGTTGATTGTCTTTTATGTGAATTATATATAATATTTTATTCCATACAAAATGGTTTTGCCGATTTCTCCTTGAGTTCTCAATACTCTTTATATTACGCCTCACTGAGTTCTCCCCAACCCTGAGTTCAATAGTGACTGCTGATCCACATATTGAGTGTCGTGTAACCCTCTGATTTCCTCCTTAGCTGACTACGCCCAATATTTGACCTTGTCCATATAAAAGCACGAGTCATTGCACATGACAATCATTTTTAGTATTGTTCTTTTATCAGAGTATCTATGAATAAACTTTTGAGATTATCTTTGTTGTGTATTCGATTTTTAAAGAGAAGAAATAATCAAGTTTTCGTTATTTCAACTACTATTTAGGTACTGTTTAATGGATTTAATTTTTACACTACTTTTGGTATATTTGCAACAGACAAAAGTTGTTCATATTTGTGATGCAACCTTGACAAAGAGATTGGTTGAATTTGAGAGTACAGAATCTGCAAGTTTAACGGTATGTTTTTTCTGTTAACTAGTATTACATTGTGAAGTCGTGATGACCCTAGAGCACAATATTATTGATATGATTGAATCATGTTTTCATTGATTTAAGGGATAATGCAAAAAGTGACTTATATTATGACACTTTTGCAAGAGGTGTTGTGTACTTTATTAATGGCAAAAAGATGTTTTTCAACTTTGTTTATTGTGCAAAATGTATGTACTTTTGAAAAATGATGAAATGCCCCTATAATTAAGAATTAAAATTTTAAAAACTTATTTACTAAAATTTAAACATAAATAATTTGAAAGATTTTCTATTTTTATCATTCAACGAAAATTTGTATAATATTTTCCCCAAACCAAGTCTACGGCCAAAATAAGGAAGAGCAGGAGAGCAAAACGAAAATGTTCAAAGGGCCAAAACTAATAGTCTTGAGGTACCAACTTCTATGCATGAGATTGAGCCTTCTACTCTGTCAGAGCTAGCTAGAGCAATATTTCATCTCGAGAAAGATTTCCCTAGAGTCCATTACTTGGATGTTCGGTGAATAGATAAATGAGGCTTGAGATTGGATGTGCAGAAGACCCCTGCAAAGCATGAATGACATGAAATTTCATGCCTTAGGGTGCGACTTAATATTTGATCCATTCGACCAAAATTTTTCAGACCGTCGGATAATCTCTTTCTCATCTCCATTGCAAGTCACCCCAATTGATATTCCTTGTGCCGCTGAAAATTTCTCAAATCACGGGATATTCCTTGTGCCACCTCAAAGTTTCTCAAACCGCCGGATATTCCAGATTCTCTCTCTACTTAGCGGGCTTAATGGGCAGCAGGAACTATAGCCTAATATAAGATGTCCCAATGAATGTTGTCAAATGTAAATGGTCTTTAGCTTCTTTGTTCTCAACAGAATCTTTGTCTATACCACAGTGCGGAGATTGCAACTGATTATGTGGAGTCGGTGCCATAGGTCTAAACCACCCTATTCAAGTTAAGCAAGATGAGTACGGAGTCGGTGCTAGACTGATCTCCTCAATAAGCTATTTAGTTTTATTGCAACATTCAAAGTGTTCACGTTCTTTCTCCGAAAAATAGAACAGGCAACAGAGTCTCCTAGTTTTACCGCTGTAACCCGAGAACCATCTATCCTCTCAATAGCTAAGCTCGTTGATTGTACCGATCAAAATGAATAGACCAAAAACGCCGACCACCCCTATATTTGTGATTCGTGAGATCTATCTTGAGGAGTAACCTGGAATGAGAGATGAGTCGTTGCAAATTTGCAGTAGTAAATCCAATCGGGAGGTTGCAAAGTTCGAGTATGCCTAAACATGGAAGGAGGAGTCTTTGGGAGAGATTGAATCTGAGTTGCAAGACGCCATGTTTGAGGCCGTGGATGTTGGGTAGTCGTCTATGGTTGTCGAGACCGACTCCGTGGGCACTGGTCGCCGACTGCGAACATCACCCATGCTCGTTGGGTCAAAGTCGTCGGGTGGCGCGAGAGCGACCGCAATTGTGGAAGGTCGAGGCCCTAGAGATTCTTGGGTCACAAGATTGGGCCTGTGATGTGAGCGAGTAGAGATGCTCTGTTTATGTCAGTCTTTGAGAAACCATGCGTGGAGGGAGTGTTGGCGTGGCCGTCGATGACGTCTGAGCATCCGAAGAGAGTAGGGAGTTCTGATAAGAGGATCGAAATCAAAGCCGGCCTTGGCATCGCACTCTTTCCTTCTCTCAGATATTGTCTAGTTAAAAATTGTTAAATGAAACATTTCCAAAAATTCAATTAAAAATTATCACCAAGCTAAAAGTATGATTTTTTTTTTATCAACAATAAATTTATAAATGACGGGAAAAGAAGTACAAGCAAACCCCATCAGACGGGAAAAATACAACGCAAAATCGGAAGAAAACTAAAAGCCCTAAACCCTAAAAGAACTGGTCCAATTGGTAAAAACCAAAATCGGACTGGCTCTAATAAAAAATCCGGATTGGCCCGGTCCAATTGGGAAATTGAATCAGGGAAGAAGCGTCGCGAGGATGCGATTTAGCTTCTACGTTGGAAGCCACGACACGCGCCTCATCGGCCATCCCACCAGCGACGACGACCAAGCGACCACATGCCCTGGGAAGTCCACCCTCCACGCCGACGAGCCTCAGACGACACCACCACTGAAACCAATCCGCCACTGCCACATCCGACCTAGTCAGCGCTGCATCAAATCGACGAGGGGTACCGTCGACTTCAGCTGCTCCACCACGAGCGTGACCGGCCGACCAGGCTCCTACACCTGCAAGTCCACCAGCTCGACGCCGAAGTTCGGTGCGCCGGAGGGAGCCATTGGAGGAAGAACCAGATCTGGTTTCGGGGCTTGAGCTCTCTTGGGTTTGGTTCTCACGCCACCAGAGCTTGAGGTCCGACCGCCATCTCTCACCCTTTTGCTGCGCCGTCCTGCCCTCTCGCTGGAGCTTGAGGAGTGACGGGGCAGCTCCTCCTTCACTATCCACGACTTCTCCGGCCCTCACTCCTCCTTGCCTTCAAGCTCCACCGCTAACCCAAGCTCAACTCAGTACGGGCCTTCCACCGGAGCAGGAGTTGCGACGCCGGTGGCTGCTTCTCCAGACCGACGGAGCAGCCTCTCCCATCTCCTCCATTGACGCTGTAAGCGTGCCATCAGCTAGCAGGATGACTCATCCCTTCACCAACAAAATGGCTAATAGGTAAGGATGGGTCGCTGGAGTGCTTCGCCGGAGATGGCCGAACCTCCGGAGACCCTAGGTGGAAGAAGATGATGTGAGGTTTTTGTAGAGAGAAAAAGTATGACTTACGCCGTGCTCCTGATAATCTCTATGAAGGAGAAAGTATGATTACTTGTTTAAAAAATATTATTTACAAATCAAAATGGCATACTTCAAGAAATTAATTTAAAAAAGTAAGCAATAAAAAAATTAATCCGATACTTTTCAACTAAAAATCTAAAATTATTTAACAATATATTTGGTCGAACTTAAAAATTTATTTTCTATTTCTTTAAAAATAATATTAATTTTAGGGAAATTTTGTTATTTAAAAAATACATTTCTTTTGATAAGAAATAAACTTTACAAAAAAGAAATTGGGGGCAGAAACTCCCCCAACGAGAGTACAAAAACTGATGCCAAAGAAACTAAAAGGAGAGTAGGATTGCAGGCCACAATAAAAGAGAAATAATTCGAAACTCCCTCGGGATGCAACAAAGAGTATATCCGAAGAAAACCCTCCCGATGCACACTAGTCAGGAAAGCCAAAAGACAGGCCCGGAGCTATGTACGATGCCCATCTCTCCCAAAGATGAGACCTTCCCACACGGACATGAGGTGAGCAATCTCGAAATTGATGGATAGATGCCCCACCAACAGAAAAAGTATGACAGCAAGAATTTGGGCCGATCCGACAAAGAAGGGACTCTTAAACGAACCAAGAAGTCCGAGGTGGCAATCGACTCATGTCTGACCAGCCAAGCAAAGCTGGAGCTGCCCGCCAAACAAATCTAGCCCAGGGGATGCTAATGTCCAATTCCCGGCCAGCGAGCACGGAGAAACGCTATGGAGGAACCAGCGCCGTTAGGAGAGAGGAGAACATGGCCGATTCATGGTCCAAGAGTTCTGCAAAAAGAAAAGATTAGTTTCTTGTATCAGGATAAGATCCGGGCTTTGCGTTCGAATCGAGGCAACCAATAACTTGAATGAAGACCCAGGCCCCTCGCATTTCATGAGAAAATTTTCATTGAGCAGCAAGTGGCCCGATATCCGGGCCACTCCGCTCAATCTGCTTAACTTGACCGGGAGAGGTGGTGGTTGTTGCTGTCCCGTCCTTGCTGTGTGGGGTCAGTATTCCGGTGTCCACGGGCAAACCTGAAGGTTCTGGTGTTATTTCACCTGTTTCAAGCCTGGGGTCGCGCGGAGCTGATCTAAAGGGGCAGGAGAAAGCTTTGCTCAACGATTATAGTACTGAACTAGGTATATTTACCGGTTCTGTTGAATCTTAGGTTGAGGGAGATCCGCTGTGGCCGCTTTTGTAGAAGTTGAGTTACTTGTGGAGGAAGAAGTGGTGCTGGGCTTGCTGGATTGAGCCTCTGAAGAATTGAGGTCCAAGGTTGATCCCTCTTGAGGAGCCGCAAAAGCCAAAGGCAGCGGAGGCACTTCATTGGAGCCCGGTCGGTTTGAGTCGGAGGTGTCCACCACGGAGGATTGCGCCGGGGCTGTTAGCCGCGGTTGGGTTGGCAACCAGCCCAGAAGATTAGTGTTTCCGGTTAGCGGAGTAAATGACTTGACGTCAGGGACGTCCCTCTTGCGAAATAATATATAACATCTTCTGTTGAGCAAAACTTGAATCTGATAACAACCTTTCACTTCTTCAAATCTTATTGTTTCAGACACCATCAACAGAAGATAAATATTGAATTTAAAGGTTTTATTCAGAAAATTAGGTGCATCAACTTGCTTAAAAGTACTAACATATTGTCTGAAGTCATATTATTTACTATGAATATTTCATCCATAATTGTTTTCTGTGCTGGATTTGACCTTTTCATATGTAGAATAGAGCTAAAGATTCATAAGCTTGGAATAGAATTTCTAGACTGCAATGCCAATCAAAACACAGCAATTGTGATTTTCCTGTTTCATTAGAAAAGTTAGTACAGTTTGGTTGAGGAATTCCTTCTTTTTCCTTTGTAGTGGTACAACGTGCCTTTTGTATTGTTGAAGGTAAATTCATCTATATTTCTAGATTGAGGAGTTGAACATTGAGGCAAAGGAATACAATGAATGTATGCCAGCACAAATATCAAATCTTGGGTCGAATGAATCTGGCATGCAGGAATTGCTCTGTATGCATAAGAATGATAAATACTGTCAACATTTTGCATCAGGGCTTTGTAAGAATTGTTATGAGAAGGTTAGTCATAGCTTTCTTTTTTATTTCCTTTCAATTCAGTGATTTTACTTTGAACTCGTGGTTCATGGTTTAACTGTCTGGTGCAGTTCATGGAACTTTCAGGAGGACTTGGAGGGGAAGATCCTCCAGCATTCCAGCGTGCCGAGAGGGAGAGAATAGCAAAAGCATCCAAGGAGGATGCTCATCACTCAAGTGTAGTTATTTCGCCTTGCCATAACTCGAATAACAGAAAATATATAAACATACCAGAATTATTAATCTCTATGTTTTGGCATAGTTCTAGATGTAAAAACTACTAAAAAAATACAATTATGCAATACTCCCGTTTTAAGGTCTAGAACTATATATGAATCTAACAAGATTCTTGAGAGAGGAGGGAAAGTACTATCACACCAAGATATACCGCCTGTTCCTCTGTTTTATTTTAGTTGCTTCTTTTGCTAGCTTGAGAAAGAAACAGACAGCCTGGACAAATGTGGAACTGAAAGATTGTCCTGCCCAGAGCCTGACTGTTCTGGTAAGTAATATATTAAATTATTCATTATCTTACTAAGAATGATATATCTAAAACCTTTCTGAAAAATACAAAATTTTAGGGCCTGCTGGTGATCAGATGGAAGTTAATAAAGGTGATTATGATAATCCACGTCAGGATGACAGTAATATTGCTTGCGATGAATCAGAAACCCTCTCAGACATAGATGATCTTGAGGTGATTGAGCTTCTGTCACGTACTGTTGTGCCTTTAAATGTTAGATATGCAAAAAGGGGAAGAATCTATCAGACATTTAATGATTATATTTTGGTTATTTATTTTTTCCCATCTTTAAACCGCTTCTCTATTTAAAATTCCAAAACAATGAACGAAAAAAACTGCATTTCATTCTTGCCATTCTCTTTCTTCTTCTGATCTCAAATATGAGTCATCCATAATCTTGTAAGATTCATTCACCTTATCTTCATTTCTAGCCTTCACACATCCTTTGACCTATCACTATTTGATGTTCAGTCATAAATTTTGTGTCCACAAAGCTTCAACATTATTAAGCTCCCTGTTATCTTACTGTTTTTTTATCAGCGAGATACATATATATTATAAGAGTGAGCAGGATCCCGAAAAGGGAGCCACACAGCCAAAAATGATTTGGCAATACAAGAGGGCCTTAAAAGGAAAGGAAGTATAAGAAAGGGAGACAAGGAGAAGAAAGAAAGCCCGATAGGGCAGAAGTTTAAGTATCCACAACCTTGTAACTGTAATTGCAGTTCCCTAAATTTTAAGTATGTACAACCTTTAACCCATGAGAAAAAAATACTATACGCTGATTCATAGATCCACTGGAACACCAGGTTGTGGATATTTGTTGTGCCTTACATTAGAAGCGTACATTTTTATTATCACCCTAATATACCAACATTATTTGTGAACGAGATCCCGAATAAATAGGGAAATGGAGATGTTTGAAAAGGATAAATAGAGTGAATATGATGGATATGACTGTCACCCTAATATACCAATTAGCCAGGGTTGTGCTGGAGTATGTTTTGATCCAATGTGTTGATAGTAAAAGAGATCAACAAAAAAGATAACAAAGAGATGTTGGTGTCTCTTTTAGAGTGTTTTCCGTTCTGACTTTTTTTAAACATATTCACGTTGAAAGATAAATCTTGCGTTTTATCTTATGCATCTGGTACTGGTAGATTATGTGTTACATTTTCCAATTGCTACTCAAAGCATGTTTTAATTCACAGGTTGACGGATACCTCCACAATGAGGAGGAAAAGCATTTCAAAAAGATTATCTGGGAAAATATGAACAGAGAGTATGTTGAGGTGATCTACTTATCAAATTTCACCACCTTTACTTCCAGGAATTTATTTCATTGGTGAAATAGTCTTGAAACACGGGGAAAGTAAAATGATATACATGCATATACAAAGAGCTTCTGTCTATTAAATTACTGTTCATTTTGAGCTATCTTAAACTATCAACTTATTTCTTGTATTTTGTGCCAGACTATATTCTAGATACTAAAAGAATGGGTCATTGTACTGATAATTGGTTTTTCTGCCATGTTTAACTTCCAATGATTATAAGGAAACTATGTTATTTTCATTGTTTGCATGCTCCATGATGTTAAAATATTGGTCCTGTAAATTTGTACAGGAGCAAGCAGCAAAGGAAGCAGCAGCTGCAGCTGCTAAGGAAGCTTCTGAGGCCAATTGTTCAGAGAGTGCAATAGCAGCAAGGGAGCTTGTTTCAACAGTTATGGCAGTTAGTGCAAAAGCTAGAAAGGTGATTTTTTAATCATTGTAAAGTGAAACCTTTTCAAATTTAAAGGACTCCACAAGTTGATTTTGATGGTAAGGGGTGTTGGTGAAACTCGACCATAAATAAGAGGGGTTATGTGGAATTTTCCCTAAAACAAAAGTTCTTTACACTAATGACATTCGGCAATTTTTATGCTGTGATTTCTAATATGATTCAATTGAAGTTGACAAATTAGATATATCCCAATTTATTGGTCTATTGGAGTCTCTAAAAGAAGAGTTTAATACACTTATGCCAATCACTGGAAAAACAGATACACAAATCGCTCAATGTGATACACTATTTATGGTGTTAGGTCTTACTTCCATGCCTACAGAATTGTCGTACGTGCGTAATCAGATTTTGGCCAGTGTCACTGTCCTGACTTTACAAGATTTTTCTGCACGACTATATAGGGTATCCTCTACTGTCCCTCCACATGAGCATTCTTCGGTTGATACATCAGTTCTTGCCTTGAGTGCTTCTACGAGGGATCATGGTAGTGGAAGAGGCCGCAGTAGGGAACGAGGTCGAGGAGGATGACGTAGTAGTAATTATTATCGACGAAACATCGAGTGTAGTCGTTGCCACAAGATGGGACATACTAAAGAGACATGTTATGAGCTGGTTGGTTATCCAATTTTTCACTCGCATGCTGCTTATGCCGCACAAACCTCTGAGGACTTATCCACTTTTGACAAACAAGCTTTTATTTCAGTCATTCTACCAGCTGTTGAGTATGAGAATTATTTGCGGCTCGGGCTCTGATTGTGCCCATGGTAATCTATCCTGGGTTCTTGATTCTGGTGCATCAAATCACATCTCTTGTGACAAAGATGTTTTCACTCATATTTCTATTCCTCTTAATTTTCCAAATATTACTCTTGCTAATGGATTTGTATCAGTAGCAAAGGGTGTCAGTTCAGCCATCCCCTTACCATTCTTGCCATTAGCATCTGTTCTCTTCATTCTTGAAAGTTTGTTTGATCTTGTTTCAGTCAGTCGAATTACTTATGTCAAGGATTATATTATCACGAAGCGAAAGGGTCTATTGCACCTCCATCGAGTCACCACTTGCTATCCATAATCGTCTTAGTCATCCAAGTCTTTCGAAACTGAAGCGTTTGGTGCCAAGTCTTTCTTCTCTGTCTGGGCGTGATAAGTTGTCCGCTTAAGCTTCTAAGTGCATCTTTTTGGGATACTCTATACTTCAAAAAGGGTATAAGTGTTATTCTCCCAGTTGTAATCGTTATTTTATATCAGCTGATGAACACCATCTCTCCCAGTCAGATTCTGATAGTAGCGATATTTGTGATATCTTTCCTCCATTTTATCCCTCCCAGAGCCTTCCGTTGCATGAACACCATCTCTCCTTTTGCAGTTTTACTCTCGACACCTTCCTGCAAGCCCGGTAGATGCCTCTTAGCACTCATCTCCTTCTTCAACACCTCAACCTGTCGCGGAACTGCCTCCTGCCATTGACATGCCTCCTGATCTCAGACGTGGTACTCGATCTAATCGTAATGCACATCTTGTTTATTAATTTATGAGTTATCGTCGTTTATCACCATCATATTATGCTTTTGTTTTATCAGTGTCTACTGCCTCCATCCTTAATTCTACCAGTGAGGCACTATCCGATTAGGGTTGGAGATAGGTTATGGTGAATTAAATATCTGCTATGAAGTTACAGGGCACTTGGGAGTTAGTTTCCCTTTCTCGAGGACAATCTCCTATTGGATGTCGTTCGATTTATACAGTCAAATTGGGACCAGATGGTAAGGTGGATCGTCTTCAAGCTTGACTAGTTGCCAAAGGGTATACCTAAATCTTTGGACTTGACTATGGCGATACTTTTTCCCCGGTCACAAAGATTGCCTTTATTCGTCTGCTCATTTCTATTGTTGTTGTACGTCATTGGCCTCTTCATCAGTTGGATATCAAGAATGTTTTCTTCATGTTGACCTTAAGGAAGAGATCTACATGGAGTAACCCCGTGGTTTTGTTGCTCAGGGGGAGACTGGTTTCGTATACAAACTCCGACGTTCAATTTATGGCCTCAAACAATCTCCTTAGGCTTGGTTTGGCAGATTCAGCATTGTCATCCAACAATTTGGCATAATTCGGAGTGAGGCCGATCATTATGTGTTCTATCACCACTCGATCCAAGACAAGTGTATCTATCGGGTGGTGTATGTCGATGATATCGTTATTATCGTTGACGATGAAGAACGAATATGTGGATTAAAAGAACACCTCATTCAACACTTTCAAACCATAGACTTGGGTCAACTCAAGTACTTTTTGGGCATTGAAGTTGCCAAGCCAGTGACACAATGGTCATATTCTTGAAGAGACCAAGATACTTGATTGTCATCCCTGCGACATTCCTATGGACCTCAATTCCAAACTTTTTCCAGGACAGGGAAGCCTCTAGAAGATCCTGGAAGGTATTGAAGACTTGTTGGGAAACTTAATTACCTCACTATAACTCGACCGGACATTTCATTTACTGTTAGTGTGGTAAGTCAGTTTTTTCAATCTTCTTGTGATTGACCATATCTAGTTTTTTTTTTGATCAACAGACCATATCTACTTGTTCTGTACTAGAGCATGATGCTCTTTGTTTCCTTTGGAACCTTTGTTTATTGGTCTATGAAACTCCAACTAGCGTTTTCGACGTACTCTCCAACACCTGCACCGTTGCTATGTAACGAGTTGCCGCACCGTCATTATATGATGTAGTTACTTGAAAGTTTTGGAGATTTTTCTTAAAAAATCACTTGTTCTCATGTCCGTATAATCGGCATGATTGACGATGTTTTACACCGTCGTTTGTTCGACATAGATATTTGCTTTCCTATTATTCTTGCTTCACGTGCAAGACTCGTGTTTTACGGCTTGTACGTGAGGGAGAGTGTTAGAATAATTAAATTAGGGTTTTCTATTAGTTTTATGTTTTTCTACTTTGGTTTATTTCCTATTATTCCCTATATAAAGAAATTTCCTATTGTAATTCATAATCAAGTTATTCTCAATAATAATATTATATTTTAGAAATTTAACAATACCCATCTCATATCAACTTGAATACTTACAAGTTACATCTACTTCATCCTATTTCATAGCAATTCACATGTATTAGAAACTTGTGACTATTTCTCATTTGGCCCTATAAGGGCTAGCTTCAAACGGACATACAAAGTGCGAGGGTGTCCTCTGTGTCATTTTATTATGGTTTTCAATTATATTCATGCCTTTATTATGAATCTTCGTTATAGGAGAGGCAACAAAAGCGAGCTGAAGAAGCAAAAAGTTTTGGTCCTGCTCAGTCGGCTGCTGAAGCAACCCACCAAATGTTAGTTAAAAAGGTATGACTCGGACATGATATTTGTTCTTAGATTTTAAGCTTTTAATGAAGATATATAAAATAGAAACCGTATGCATGATTTTTCATCGCCATATTTGTCAAAAGCTTGTTCTTTTTTTTCCGAACATGTAGACTGAATTTCATTAAATCATCTAGAGTGGTCATATGACAGTCTTGACAAGCTAAATTCACATGATTTGGTGGTATTGACTCGAATATGACATTATAGAGTATAGCTCTAAATATGAACATGCCTGAACTGTGTTATACATCTTTATAAGAATATGAAAGAAGTGTTGACGCTGGTAAATAATGTTTGGCATGTGGGTCTTATATTTATTTTTTGATCAGCAAGGGCAATTGTATTAAATGGAACTCAATTTTTGTTGTATGGCTATTTAGGTTTTCTTTGGCGCGGCTAACTTATGTGCTAGCTAATGGTTGGTAGATAGTATTAGCAGGTTGCTTTCATAGAAGCGTTCGGTAAAATTTCTGTTAAAATAACTTAGAAAATAAAATGGCATAAAAGAACATGTATCAATTGGGAAGTAAAATTCATCTCGATCTTGAAGTGAATGTATATTTAAATAGTTCAGTAGTTACAAATAGCTGAAGTTTCGACCACAAAGATGTAGGTCACCTAAGGTTTTGCCTATGACACAACTTATTCATACTATGTCTATAATGTGTCCTCTAACTTTCATAGTTTGGAAAGACATATTTGCTCTTCTCATCTCTTCAAAATTTTCTTAATAACTACTAGTTTTAGTCTCTATAAAAAAAATTCTTGCTCCACCCCATCAAATAACAAAAAAATTATCACATGATGACTGCAACTCAGGAACACATATGAGAGAGAACCCAAAATATAATCACTAAAGCAAACAATGTCCAATCCATAACTCAACGAAGCAAGATGAGAAGAAAAGTTTAAAAATGAAACCAATACCCGAACAAGCGGAGACATAATTATAGATGTTCGCTTCCATTCCACGCCAAAAGAAATCAGCCGCTATCTGACAATAAGTTTTCTTGAACCCTTGATGAAAACGGTCGTGACACATCATCAATAAAACCGGGTTATCTTGTAGTGTTGTCTTACTGCCTTTCCACACAAACCTCATTGTCATTGGCTCATAAATCCATAAAATATCTCCCAAGCTTTTTAACTAGTTAACACCCAATACGACTCCAAATCCACACAGAGTTAGCAAAAATAAATAAAAGGAGAAAACGCATGTACCCAACTTGATGGGAGCCTTCTTGCTCACTCTCGGACTTTGGATCTGCTCACCATTTGACACTGTTACATTGTGCTTAGCTTTAGACTCCATTGGAATTTGAAATTCCTTGGCTAGTTGTTCGTCCGCAAAATTGTGGGTTGGTCGATCTTGAATAAATCAAGATAATAAGGTTTGTATGTATAATTTCCCTCCAATCTTCATTGTCTGAGCCGCAACGATCCATGTGATGTCATGTAAGGATATCTCCGACTCATCACCTGTGTGGTCTTCATCTGACCCTCACTTTCCATGGCGTCAAGCCAAAATAATTTCTTGCATTTGTGGTCGAGCTCGTACTTTTCATCACAATTGAAACATAGACCTTTTTTCATCCTTTTGGCTCTCTCTCCCTGCGATATTCGTCGAACGAATGGTGCTCTTTAAAGGCCACTCGAGTCCCCTCGTTGATTCCACGACCCTTCACGAACTCTGGAGTGACGTCGCTCATAAAGACAAGCTAAACTCAATTAAAATGCCCGTGACCTCTGAACTTCGACATCGACATCAATCCCCCTTTTTAGGCCCGTTATGAACAAAGAGACCTCCTGCTCCATTGTGAGAGTAGGTACTTACGCTGATAATTTTTTGAATTGGTACTGATATTGCTCTACCTTCCTTGTCTGCTGCAATTTTGCCAACTTTTCAAATGATTGCTTCTCAGTTCTCGGTGGAGCTCTAAACCAAAAATTGCGAAAGTGTTTGAAAATTTTCTACGAGATTTAAGATTGATCCCACTGTAACTTCATATACCAAAGTTGAGCGTTTGATTTCGTATTAAGGGATGCAAGAGATACCTTTCCGTCCTCCATTGTCCGTTAATGAAAAAATAATCTTCACACCAGTTAAACCAAACAGTCGGGTCTTCCCTTCTGTCATAGCGCGAAAATTCCATGCGAGCAACTCGCAGAAATCCTCCCCCGCCGGTGTCCTTGGGCTTGTCCTCCCTTGGACATGACTCATCTGCCATGCCAACGTTGGACATAGTACCGTGCACAACACCCAATGTCATCTCAAACCCCCTCTCCCCCCTCAATCCAACAACATAGTGAACTGAACACACCTCCTCACCCATCTCTCTCTCTCCAATTTCTTCTCCTAATCTCTCCTAGTGACCAACTTAGGTCAAACCCTACAACTAATAAATTGGTTTGAATATTTCATGGCCATGTAGAGGCAGCGGCGGTGGACAGGGCGGTGGAGATGGGGCAGGGATGGTGGAGGAGGATGGTCAATAAGGATGTGAAATTGGCGCCGTTCACATTCGAATCTTCCTTCCCTCGACCAAAATTTGGCGTTGTTCACGTCCAAATCTACGACCTATGATTGCAAGGAATTCGTAAAGAGAACTCTGATCTCAAAATACTAGTATTTGGGTTTTCGGTGGATGATTTATGTTAGAATAGTTGATTAAATTAGAGTTTTCTATTTCTATTATGTTTCCTAGTTTGGTTTATTTCCTATTGTTCCCTACATAAAAGAAACCACCTATTGTAATTCT
>JAYMTP010004662.1:0-14566 GCA_036897365.1 Geranium brycei
TTTTGTTCCCAAAAGAGACTGAGACAAGAGAGTACCTCCAAACGAAGCCGATTGATCCTTTGTGGTAAAAATGTCTCCTTTCTACGCAGAAGAGTGGGAGAAAAGAGAGTAACCTCCAACAGTTAAGCTTCGGTATTGGGCTACCTTTGAATATATTGGGCCAATCTTCTTGTAATGTTGCAAAGCAAACAATGAAAACCTACTATATATTATATAGTAAAACATGAGAAATTGAGAATGAATCGTGACGACTTCATTGTATAGAGAAGAGAAAGGATAATTACACTTTACTTTGTCACAAGATCGAACAAGTAACATACTTCGCTACCTAGATATTTTTATTTTATATACATAATTGAAATCGACTTAATCTACTAACACAGATATTTTTACGTGTAAATAGACTAAAATACTCTTTAACTTTTTAAAAATCACAAAAAAAGGCTTGAAGTTTAATTTATTAGCTAACAATTACAAAATTAATTAAAAAATTTGAAAGTGATTATGGCTAGGGGTGTTCATTTTAAACCAAAAACCGACACTGAATCAAGAATCAGACCAAACAAAAATAAAAAAAATCGAAAATCGAAAATCATGGATTATGGTTTTATCTTTAAGTTAACTAGTCAATTTTGGTTTGGACACGGTTCATATAATAACAAACCAATGGTTAACCGGATAAATTGAACTGAAATTCCACTTACCATGTGTTGCACTCAAAATTATCCATGTATTATGATATTTTTAATTCTCACAAACGGTAGTTTGGATGGATAAAAAAAAATTGGGCCTACATATCAAGCCCATAAATTTTGGTTGGTTCGGTTTAAACCAAAAATCGAATCACTTTCTAGTGGTTAAAAACCTACTATTCAATTTACCTGATTTTAGTTATGGTTCTAAAAATTGCAAAACCAGAATTTACGTTTCGATTTAATTTTGGACCCTTTAGTTCGGTTAACCAGACCATAGACAACCCTAATTCTGGCTTCGTCTTCATTAGGTTCGTTGGAGAATCCAACCACGACGACCTATCTAGGCACATGGGCGGCAGATCTAGTTCGTCATCGACCATGAAATTTGGCGCGTCATCACCCACTTTGATTCATGTGTTTGAGCTTGCAGTTAATAAATTCATTATCTCAGTGTTGTAGAAAATTGCTAGGCGCCAGTTAGTTGGACAGGACCTTCGAGGACTAGTCGGGAACTAGTAGGATTTCTATATTTTGAATTTATATTAAATAAATCAATATGCTTATTTAATAAAAATATGAATTGTGCTATATAAAAATAAGAGATAATCTCATATGTGTACACCTGCAACTATGCGTTTCTCATATAGGTCACCTATTTTTTAATTTCGGAAGTCACCTAAAATTAACTCCGTTAGTTTTTTTTTGTTTTCTTTCATTTTATTTTAATTTTAAAATTTTCAAAATAACCAAAATATCCTAATTGTCATTTAAATTTTCAAATAATGTTATTGAGAGTTTTTATTCACTTCTCTCTCTAGTCTCCTCCAATTGAGAGTAGCAACCCCAATGGTTTTTACTAATTAACTATTGGTTTTGAGTTTTGAAAACCAAAACCTAACCGAAGTTAAATAATTATTTCAAATTTAAAATCAAAATCAAACTATTAACCACGATTCTCGGTTTTTCGTTTAAAGTTCGCCTCCATTCTCGAGTACAATCACAAGTACTAACAAAGCTATTATTTATGTTTATCTAAAAATTTATTTGATAAGATAGGATAATACCAATGTTTCAATCAACTAATAACAATTAGTTGGGTTGCTAGTTCGGTAGATAAACCTCCAAATACACAGACGGTTCTTCAAGTATATTAACAATCCAACTTACTATGCAAGAATCCAGAATATAAATGTCACTGGCCAACACAATAATCTGTAAGAAGAATAGTTTTTGCAATCTATAATATTCAAAAGTCAAAATAATAGTGTAAAGCTTAATAATGACATAGGATTTGCAGTTCCATATCCAGAAAGGTGAGGAAAATATGCTTTCAAAATAAAAAAGAACAGCTAACTTCATCAATACAGAGTTGAATGAAAACAAGAGCAAGAACTTCATAAAACTCAAAGGTCTGAGAAAGATTATTTTTCCAGCAATAATCTTAACAGCTCTTTGCTAACAATGAGCTCCTCCTCGGCTTCTTCCTCGGCTGCAGAAAGTTCACCCAAAACTTTAGCATTTGCTACAAGATACTTCATGAATTTTAACACATTGCTTTGCCCGTTAAATCCCAAAATCAAAACAGACTTGAGACTGTCCAACAAGTACTGGGGAACCTGAATTGGGTCGTGCCATTCAAAGTCAAACGACCCGTAAAATTCACTTCGCTGCAAAAAATATATACAACCAGCTTAAAAATCCAGTGTGCGTGATGGTTCATATACTGTCTATAGCAGAGATATAGGCATTACCAGGTAAAGAACAAGATCTTGTAGAAATGGCGAGTTGGCAAGAAACATAGGTAGCAGCTTACTACAGAAACTGTGATCTCCAAGCTCCAATTTAGTCAAATAATTGAACATGGGCAATTTACTAATCTGAAGGGTTTTAACACTTCTCATACCGCATTTCTCCATGTGCACGTGCTCAAGAACAGGACAGCCAGAGAGCAACTTAACACACGACTTGTCATCTGAAAATTTAACAGAATCAAGATGTAGTTTCTTGAGACATGGCAAGAGAACTTCCCCTTGTACATCAAGGACATTTTTTTCCAAGCCTTAAAGACACCAGAACTTGATGTGCAAATAGAGGAGCTCGCAGATTGAAATTCTTATTCTCAGTAATGCATATATCGAGTTCCTTTACCCCACAACTCAAGGCAGGCATCACCCATTCATTAACGCGATAACAATCAAACTTACTACAGGACAAAGCTAACTTTTGTAGAGAACCACTTGCATTGTGCAGTTTGAAAACCCTGTTGAGAAACTGAATGAAACTTGAAAGTATTGCTTGTTTTTTGTACGGGTCGGGACAAGACAACAACGAATCATCCAAGCATAGAACGGGAACATTAGACCAGACAGATAACCACCTTTTCGACAAAAGGCTTGTTCTCACTGATTGTTCGGTAGTAAGATAGGAGAGTATGTGGACGACAACCGTATCAGGCAACCCACTGATCCTATCTTCACTTCTCTTTAATTTCTTCATTGTTATATGCTTCTAATTCATAGTAAATGCAGAAGGTGTAGCCTATTTATAGAAGAACCAAAGCCTGTGAGAATAAGAAATTATAAAAATAGAAAGGGAGCAAATTCTAGAATTAGAATTTTGCAGGGGTTAACTATGCGACAAATGTTTATTGCCAGACCAGTAAGGTATTAATAAACTATATTTTCTCTGAGTGAATGTTTCAGCAAGCTTCAACACGAGAATGCTATTACAAGAAATCCACAAACCAAAATCTAATGCAACCTAATAAAATCAAATGTACACCTTTGTACAAAATGCAGTCAACACTATTGCAAAGAGTTATATGGTTTGAGCCAATGAGGTAGTGCTAGTATTATTTTGAAGGAAACCAAAATTAAGGAATGAAAATTGAGGACGTGATTCTTCTTTTTGTGTCCTCAAGTATTTTGTGTAGATGTATATAATCACTTAGATATAAGCAACTATTTAGAAGGAATAAAATTGCACTAATATAAACTAATATTTGTAGTAATATAAACTACAAAAATTTCAAGCAGTTCTAATTCCCTTCATAAGACTTGATGCAAAAACCACCAAATACTACTGAGGAAAGAAAATTATGAAAATCTAGCTAGACCAGCTCCACTCAGAAAAACACAAATCTGAAGTCTCATACAAGTCTAAAAGGGCAAATACACAATTAGTCCTTTTTAGAGTGCTTTGTAGGCTTCATGTACAGGGCAGGCAACAACACCCACGATCCACTTGTATACGCTAGGGCAGCTTTATTTTCACATTCAGAATAAATACATGTCACAACATACTACAGTAACAACACAGCCCGCAGCTGTAAAATAACCTTCACAAAAACTTAAATTGTTTTGGCAAATCACAAATCTTTTCTTTTCACAAAAACTTAAATTGTTTTCGCAAATCACAATCTTTTCTTTGACAGACAAACTTAGGAAACAACAGTGCGGTAAAGTCTACAAAACTGTGCTTTATGTTATACACCAAAATACTCTCTTCAATCTTTACATGGATTTCTAGATAATAATCATTGATCTTAGTTGAATGTACATTTTCTCAGCATCATACCCACGAACCCTAGACAAAAGGGTAACTAATTGAGAAGTGACCGTATGATTAGAAAAAAAACCCATATAGCACAAAACATGATAAAACAATCTGAATCTATAACAAATTCAGAAAGATCATTTCATTTTAATATTTTCTTCCATTGTTGGATTTGCAGAAGGTGAGATATAATTAGAGAGTACCTCCAAGAAGATGATCTAACACAGGAGTTTTAATGGCCAAAATCTCTGGATTTCCTGGTATGAGTCAATAATGTTATTGGAATGATAAAACAAAACCCTAAGCAAAGCACAGAGCTCTATGTAACAAGCCCACAATTGTAAAAGTGGATATTCATCGAGATATTATTGGTCACCCTTCTTATGATTCAAGTTTGTAAAAAATGTTAGGAGGCAGTTAGTGGGACATGATCTTCCAGAAATTAATTAAAAAATAAATAGGATAAAGAGATTAATTAGGAACTAATTGAGAAGTGACCGTATGATTAGAAAAAAAAATTGAGAAGTAACTGTAAACTAATCAGACAAGTGGAGAACAATATTGTATATGAATTATGATTCAAGAGAAATTGTGGTTCTTATGCGATGATATATTTACTTTAAAGAGAAATTGCAAAATCACAAGTAAATTATATTTTTTTGCTTTAAGGTAATTAAAAAATAATAATTAACATAGATAACTAAACTAGAGGGCAAATAAAATATAAACTTGGGTAGAAATACAAACCGTCCAAACCAGTAGAACTTGAGTGTGCACTGATAAAAACATATGGACCCCGTAAAAAATGAGTGTGAACTGGTACAATGTGATGGACCCGATATAACCACGAAAGTGTCCTAGATTAGCATCTCATACAAAATGATAATCAATTCTATGTGTTTCATACACTCATATAATACATGATTTCACGCTATTTATAAGGTAGACTGGCTATCACATAAAAGAGTCATTAGAAGGGTTTAGGTGAAAACTCCTTTTTAAAATGCAAATTAAGAATTAATATGAACCTTTATTAGATTAAACTTTAAATCACTGAGATTAAATCTTACGTAGATTCACACGTTCATGTTTTCATTATTGTGTGTATATCTCTTATACTGATTATTTACATCAATTTTTAGTTTGCATTCATAGGGATTTTTTACCTGAACTATCCCAGGAAAGAGCATGTGGTGGAGGAACAAGTTGTGCAGCATAACGAAAATCAAAGTCTTGGAGAGGAAGTTCATATAGATGAGGCCACTGCTGGTGAAGAAGATTTCATTGAGATGAATTTTCTTTTTGAAGAAGATGATCCAACAGAGGAAATTGAAGATGGGAGTGAAGAGGAGATTCATTTGATAGAATCTAAGGGACTTGATGATGATGTTTACTAACACATAGTTTGACTGTCATATGACTCATATCAAAATATAAACCTACAAATAAACATATCGCTGTATTTGCAATTGCATCAATAGCTAGATCATTGTTATTTTTCCAGCAATAAACTTAACATCCACTTGCTAACTTTGAGCTCCTACTCTTCTTCATCGGCTGCCAAAAGTTTATTCAACACTTTAGCATTTGATACCAGATACTTTATGAATTTTAGCACATTGCTTTGCCCGTTGAATCCACATACCTCAACAGACTTGAGACTATCCAAAAGCACTGGGGAACTTGAATTGGGTCGTGCCATTCAAAGTCAAAAGACCTGTAATTTCCACTTTGCTGCAAATAAAATATACAACCAGCTTAAGAATCCAGTGTGCATGATGAGTCGTATAATGTCTATAGCGGAGATAGAGGCATTACCAGGTCAAGAACAAGATCTTGTAGAAACAGCGAATTGGCAAGAAACTTGGGTAGCAGCGAAGAACATGATTTGTGACCTCCAAGCTCCAATTTGGTCAAATAATTGAACATGGGCAATGCAGTAAGATCGAGAAAGGAGAGAACCTTAATCCAAAAGTAGAATTATGTATGCCCAATATTGTGGTCCACATAAGGGGGGAGTAAGCCCGCGTGCAAAAGGACACATCCTACTATGGTCCCGTGGCGGGAGTGAGTTGATAAAGACCCACATTGAAAGAATATGAGATCAAAAAGTTGTATATAAAGGAAAAGGTCAAACCCAACTACCAACTTGAGCTTCTAGTCGTGGAGTCCGGCATGATATGTACAGCCTAATTTTACATAAACTAAGTTTTGAAAAAATTCAAATACTGTACACAATCACCAACCAAATAGCAAAAATTCAAGCATCATGAACAAGAGATCCAGTGAACAGCACTGCACACTGTTCAGCAGTCAAATCCATGAAATCCGAAACTTGATTTACACCACACCAAGGAACAAACCCATATAGCCAAAATCAAGAAAAGTAATGCTAATCTAAAAAAAGTTTAGAAAACCCATTTCATTTTCAAGTATTTTGTTCCCAAAACTTGCATCATCGGGTATGAAGAGAGAGAGAGAGAGAGAGTACCGTACCTCCAAGAAGCTCCCTGGAGTTTTGAGTAGCCTAAAGCTCTGGATATTGGTATGGGGAAAACAGCATTGTTGCACTCTGCTACAACCTTATAATTATAATGTTTGGGCTGAAATCGTATATTTCAGATATTGGGCCACCTTCTTTTAACATGTTGGGCCAACATTCTGGAGATATTGTTCTGGTGTATGATGTGTGGCCATATAAAGGCTGAGGCATCGAATGGGAAGGAATTAGGATATGGATTGCACTCTAAACTACTGAACACTTAAATTTCCATGTTAATAAGGAAATGAAGAGTCGGGATTTATCCTACTTAGGGGAAAGTATATATAACTCTAACCGAATATATGTTGTATTTAACTGGGTAATTCAATTATATCCAAGTTTCATAAATGAAATCCATTAAATTTTTAGATGAAAAATGTTAATTTTGTAAGTAAAAAGATGAAAATGTTATCAGGTAAAAATCTGATTTTCAAACCTAATTTTAAAATTAATTTAAAATCTAAAATTAAGTTTATAGATTTAAAAACTAGATTTATAGACTTTTGGGTCTGAATATTAGATTTTTAGTTAAAGAGCATTTTAGTCTTTTCACCTTAAAATTTAACAATTTCCATCCAACAATTTAATATATTAAAATTTATGAAAGCTGGGTGTATATGAAATTATGAATTACCAAATCTCAGTTGGGTATATCTAAACTAAAATGGCTTATAGTTGGAGATAGTTACGTGCACTTTTCCCTTACAGTTATTTTGATTGTAATATCAAAATATAAACCAACAAATAAACATATCATTTTTAGTAAGCAATATAGCAATTAAAATAAAGAAAGAGAGATTTAATTTCAAAGTTGGGAAAATGAAACTCCAAAACAGTATAGAAAAGTTGAAATACATTAGTGAAATAACAAAAACAGAAATTCAAGGAACGACTTGAAGAGAATATGCTTTATTTTTCGCCTCGATCTGTTGGAATGTATGGATCATGCTCTCGTCGCTGACTTTAGAAGTGAAACCCAAAGATTTACAAAGTTCTCAGGTTTTCCAATCACTTGCAAACGGGTCAGAGTGAATTGGACTGAAAGAATTCTCTTTGAAGAAGGGAAGATATGATAGATGTAAGTTAGTCTATAAACGTAGATTGAAAAATTAAAGCATACATCCATTCATGCAATGATGAAACAAAACCGAACCAAACAAATAGATCGAATAATAATACTATATTTATTCGATAATGCAATACAATTATAACAAATATAACATGATCCGAAATCTGGTACCAGACGGATGAACGAGACATAATTAGTTTTCGTCGAGGTACGATAGTCCGCTTTCTTTAAGACAATTATTATCCCGTACGTGCAATTCGCTCCCAGAATACAACGACGAAAGAAGTCGAATTGAAACCGTAATGCAGACAGAGGTTCGACGACTAGGGATTTTCCATGTTCTTGGCTCTAACTAGTTTTCTCTACTTAATAAAACAAAAATTCTCTTTTAGAAAATACAATCATTTTAGGAAAAAACTCCTTTTAAGAAAATAATTCCTTTAGGGAAACATTACGAAACTCGGAAGAAAATGAATGAAAATCTTACCAAATCATTTTTTTAGGGAAAGTAAGACTTTTGCATAGTTTATTTCTCAATATAAATTATTTATTAATTAATGGTTTTTTTTTCATGTTTTACATTTTTGAATTTACAATTTAATTCAATTATTTTTGTTTGGTCATAATTATGAACCCAACTGAATGTGATAGGCTTCAGGTTCAATTTCTCGTTTACCCCTTTACCCATCTTGAGCTTCTAATTTACCGTAGGAAATATCTCATTACATAGAATATGTAAACGTATTTCACATTATTTTATATCGAGTCTAATCGTTCTAAAATCAAGACTCACGTTGACATAGTCACAAGTTAATACACTTATAATTAACTTATGCAATTTGTGCTTTATTATACAATTTGTCCAACAATTCACCACATCAATGAAATCGTAAAATTCTATTAAATTTTGATTGAAAAGAAAAAATTGCCCTCAAGCACATTTCAAAACCCCTTACTCCTAACCTAATCCCTAATCTAAATTTATTACCCAATAATTAATTTTTATAAATATTAATTTATAAAATCTCTGGTTTCAATCTCTAGTTTGCGACCAGACTCGTGTCTAGCCTCTGGTTCGCGAGTAGACTCGCCTACGCCTACAACCTCTAGTTCGTGACCAGTCTTGCCTCTGACAACATCCATCGCGAACCAGAGAGTTACGACCCACCAGATTCAAGAACTTGGACTCCGAACTAGAGCCTCCATCGCCAGAAAAAATAGAGTCCAAACCTCCTCCAACGTGAACCATACCACCTCCGTCCATATTTTCATCGTTGGAGCCCAACCCTCCCTCCGTTTCAATCTTTGCATCCCTCCCCCTGTCCCGATTTTCCTCACCAGAGCCTCGCCAAAAAATGCCTCCTTCATCCCGATTCAGTTTTTTTTTCAATTTTTTTATCTAGCTTGTAAAAAGACCATTATGCTCTTCAATTTAATTTAGATTGAGGTTACACTTATCATTCCACATTAAATTAATATTTGATTTTTTTTCTAATTTTTATGAGGGGTATTTTTGTCATTTTTCTTGAAAATACTATCAGAATATGCTAATCGTATGTACCAAGTTTCGAATTCAGGATCTCACATATGTTAGTGCGAACTACTTACTACTTACCCCAACATGAGTTGGTAAGTATAATTATGTGAAAATCACGTTAATACTTAAGTGTACTAAAGTACCATTTTTTCTCGAAGAAAACCATAACCCTTCAAAGATGTCAAAAGTCTTGCAAACCAACGGCTGAATTCCTCACCTAAAGCTGGTGGTGTTGATTGTAATTAAGAACATAGGGGTTTACGTGAAAACTCTTTTTTTAAATCCAAATTAAGAATTAATATGGAATTTTAGATTTATGAGATGAAATCGTACGTATTTACACCATATAAATATTGTGTTTATAACATATGCGATCAACACATTCATGCTTATATTATTGTATTTATATCACTTATACGGATTGTTTACATCGGTTTTTAGTTTGCATTCTGAGAGGAATTTTTACCTGAACTCTCCCTGGAAAGAGCATGTGAAGAAGATTAAAGTCTTGGGGAGGAAGTTCATATAGATGATGCCACTGTTGGTGAAGAAGATTTCATTGACATGAATTTCTTTTTTTGAAGAAGATGACCCAACAATGGAAATTGAAGATGGGAGTGAGGAGGAGATTGAATTGATAGAATATAAGGAACTATGATTGGATGATGGCGATGAGCCTGCTAAGATGACAGTAACTATGATTTGTGAACACCAAAATTATGGGACTCTAAATTCAAAGATGAAAATGTTTATCATTCTTGACAAGCAAAAGAAGAACCAGAATGTACTGCAAACACATAAATGTCCATTTTAATCTCATCATTTCAGTTTCGAAAAGGACAGAGAACCAGAATGTGATTTACCATAACACTTAGTTTGATTGTCATATCAAAATATGAACCTACAAAAAAACATGTCACTAAATTTGCTATTTCATTAATAGCTAGATCATTGTTATTTTTCCAGCAATAAACTTAACAGCTCCTTGCTAACTTTGAGCTCCTCCTCTTCTTCTTCATCAGCTGCCAAAAGTTTATTCAAAACCTTAGCATTTGCTACCAGATACTTTATGAATTTTAGCACATTGCTTTGCCCGTCAAATCCACATATCTCAACAGACTTGAGACTATCCAACAAGCACTGGGGAACTTGAATTGGGTCGTGCCATTCAAAGTCAAAAGACCCGTAGTTTCCACTTTGCTGCAAATAAAATATACACTAATTAATCAACTTAAATATCCAGTGTGCATGATTGTTCGTATTATGTCTATAGCGGAGATAGAGGCATTACCAGGTCAAGAACAAGATCTTGTAGAAATGGCGAGGTGGTAAGAAACATGGGAAGCAGCGTAGAACATGATTTGTGACCTCCAAGCTCCAATTTGGTCAAATAATTGAACATGGGCAATGCAGTAAGATCGAGAAAGGAGAGAACCTTAATGCAAAAGTAGAACTATGTATGAGATCATGTACTTGAAAAATAATGAAGAGATTTATTTGTTTGGTATCTGACCAGAATTCATTTTTCTGTAGCAGAAAGCACAACACTAAGATGACATAGTTGTGGCAAAGTTAAATAGGTCCGCCACTACTATATTAGCAAAGTTAAATAAGTCCGCTGCTACTAAGACAATTTGCAGTAATGAAGCGTAGAATGAAACGAAACATAACTTTATATGATGTAGAATCAACCAACATTACCTCTAGAGTGGGGCCGGTAAATTCAATGACTTTGGCATTGGCTATTCCCTCAACAAGCTGAAGGGAAGATTTTCTCACATCGTCAACTTTGGTCCGATGAATACGATTCATGTGAACATTGAAATATGTATCAGTGAGAGAACCAACGTTCTTGAAGCTATAACTTTATGCCAAAAAGTAACACTCAAACCTCAAAACTTCAAGACACGGGGCATCCAGAATAACCTTGTGCTCATAAATCATGGTTGAATCATTATAACACCGACAATGTAGAAACAAGAACTTAAGTGCGGGAGCAATTATTTGAAGAGTTTTCACATTTCCCATATCACATGCCTCTATGTGCAAGTGTTCAAGAACGGGACAACCAGAGAACAACTTAGGACACGACTCGCCATCTGAAAATTCAATAGAATCCATATGTAGCTTCTTCAGAGATGGCAAGAGAACTTCCCCCATTATACAAAGGACAAAATTCTTGCCAAGATTTAATTCCACCAGATCTTGGTACACAAAGAGAGGACCACCCAGCTTGAAACTCCGATCCATACTAATGCATAGATCAAGTTCCTTTTCCTTGCACCTCATGGCAGACATAACCCATTCATTAACACGAAGATTGTCAAACTTACTGCATTTGAGAGTTAACTTTTGTAGAGAACCTGCCTCGTGCAGGTTGAAAACATTGTTGAGAAATAGAATGAAGCTTGAATGGATTGCTTGATTTTTGTTCAAGTCGGTACAAGTTAGCAATGAATCATCCAAGTCTAGGAAGGGAATAAGACCAGACAGATAACCTCTTTTTTGACAAAATGCTCGTTCTCACTAACTCTGCAGTGGTAAGATAGGAGAGTATGTGACGGAGAACTTTATCAGGTAACCCACTGATCCTATCTTCACTTCTTTTTACTTTCTTCATCGCTATATGCTTCTGATATATAGAATAACCAGTGTTGTGAGGATAAGAGAACATAAAGATAACAACAAAAAGGGAGCAAATTCTCAAACCGGAATTAAAATTTTGCAAAGAGTTGACTATGCTGCAAATGTACGGTGCCATACCAATCAAATGTCAATAAACTATATTTGCCCTGAGTGAATGTTTCAGCAAGCTCAAACCCAAAAATGATACATCAGGAAATAGCAAAAATCTAATTCAGAAGGCAGTGATAACTATTGCAAGATGTTAGACGATTTGTACGGCTGAGGCAGCGCCAGTACTAATTTGAAGGAAACCAAAATCAAATAATGAGAATTGAGAATGCCATCCTTAATTTTGTCTTCAATACATTCTCTAAGTAACCTACCTACCCATCAACTCCAGACAAAAGAATAACTCATTCACTTTCGGGTTTAGGGTAAGAGTCCTCAACTACGTTTTTTTCAAATCAAATACTATATCATCAACCAAACAGCAAACATTTAAGCATCATGAACATGAGATCCAGTGAGCAACACTAGTACACACTGTTCATCATCAGTAAAGTCACAAACTTGGAACACCCACTTAAGTTGATTTTTCTGTAACACAAACAAAATTTACACTACCAAGGAACAAACACATATAGCAGCAGCAGCAGCAACAACAACAACAACAACAAATCCTAATCTAAAACAAGTATAGAAAACCCATTTCAGTTTTTCAAGTATTTTGTTTCACATAACTTGCATCATTAGATATTTGGAGGTAGAGAGTACCTCCAAGAAGCTCTCCTTAATATTGGAGTTTGAGACTGACCGTCGCCAAAAGCTCTGGATTTTCAGGGTTCCGATTTTCAAACCACTTAGGTTTTCTTTACAAAATAGCAGTAAGTAATTCTCTATCATATATTTACCTTCTTTTCTCACTTAGTCTTCCTTTTTTTATGCCCTTTATTCCCATTACTTGCTGGTTCCGATTATTTCTGTGACTTTATTTTCTAAAGAAAACAACACGTACAAAAAAAACAAGTTTCTCCCAAACATGAAATAATTGTCTTCCTCTTTTTTTCTCAAGTTTCTTACTCTGGATTTGTGAGTGCACTCATCTTCGGATTGTCGTGTTAACCTTGACAAGCTGCCGACGGTTAATGATTTATGTTTTGGTTCACCATCGTTTATTTACTGACAGCAAACACTGCCAGTGAGCCATCGAGTCTGCCATTATTACGGTAAAATGGTGTAGTGAATGTTTTTTCGGATTACACATGCAGAACCCAAAATGCCACGACTTTGGTGTCAACTGTGACCGTCGTTACACAGTTACCAAAAGGTACAAAACGACGGTGAACCAAAACGATGGTGTTTACCAAAAGGTACATGTTACACAGTTTAACGGTATGAAATAGAACCGCTGGTGTGACCGTTAGTTAAGGTCGGGTTAAGGTCAGGGTGCCTAGGACAGTCCGCCGTCCCTGTATGTTAGTGATGGCAAACTTTTTCACGGATACACTGTCACTAATACAATTTTCTGTTTTACAATTTTGAGTGTACCTAAATATCTTCACGCTTAAATCATGGTAATAGTCCCACATGAAAGATCTCCATGAATGACCCAACCCATGAAGAACCGGAATGTGATTTACCAAAACAATTAGGTTGTTTGCCAATTCAAAAATAAACCTATAAATATATGTCATCGTATTTGCAACTTCTAATAGGAAAATAAAGCCGTTCAAATCAGCAACAGAGAGCAACAAACTACTTCCAAAAACCTAAGTCAGAAAATGGTTATTTCTCCAACAATAAATTTATCAGCTGCTTGCTAACTTCGAGCTCCTCCTTTTTGTTGCCTGTCGAAATTTTGACCAAAACTTTAGCGTTCGCCACCAGATATTTTATCACTTTTAGCACATTGCTGCTTTCCTCATTAAATACCGAAACCTCAAGAGACTTGAGACTGTCCAACAAACACCGCGGAACTTGAAGGAGACCTGTAATAACTACTTCCCTGTCAATGAAACAAACAATCAGCATAAACAATAAAGTGTGCATGACAGTATAATGTCTATAGTGGAGATAGAGGCATTACAAATTTAAGAACAAGATCTTGCAGAAACGGCGCGCTTTCAAGAAACTTCGGTAGCAGCATAACACAGTGACGTTGACCCTCAAGCACCAATTTGGTCAACCCATTGAACATAGGAAATGTAGTAAGGTCATGCGAGGAGAGAACCTTCATGCAAAAGTAGAACTATATTATGAGATCGCATACTGAACGCATATAGAAAGAGTGCTTCATTTGTTTGGTATCTTACAAGTAATCACTCTCTCTTTTTTCTAAGAGACAAAAGAAACATTGCATTATAAGATAAGAGGGTCAGAGAACATTACCGCTAGAGTGGGACCTGTAAATGTAATGATCTTGGCATTGGCAATGCTGTTAATAAGATGAAGGAATGATTCTTTCGTATCACTGGTTCGGGTAGACATATGAACATCAATATATGCCTCATTGAGAGAACCAAGGTTCTTGAAGCTAGAGCGTT
>JAYMTP010004663.1:0-14565 GCA_036897365.1 Geranium brycei
TATTAATTTTTTTAACAAAAAAGTGAAAAACTAAATTTTAATTACCAACTCACTCAAAAAATCTAAATTAATATAATATAACATATATTTATATTAACTTTTGTACTTGTATTATAATAGAAATTTGTTAATTGAATTAATATTTGAATTTTTGGGTCGGGATTCAGGTTACAAATAAAACCCGTACTCGACGGGTCTTGAGAGTCGGACACCCGCTCACGATGAAACCCGTACTCGACGGGTTTTGAGGGTCGGACACCCGCTCACGATGAGCGGGTGCAGGTTTGCTAAATCCGACCCGTTGTCATTCCTAACTATCATTCTTATCTAAACTTATTTTAATAACTCTTGAGATTTTTGTTCTTATTTTAACAACTCTCTTAAAACTGTCCTTTTTATTTTATAATTAATTTCGGGTTAGGTATCATGAAATTCATGTCCTTGTTGAGTATTTGAGCAGGGCGATACACGGGTAATTGAGCGTTCGAATACCCGAAGCAAATGAATGGGTAGGACAAAATCTGTACCGAAACTCTTACGTAGATTTCAACTCCTTAAATTTATCATATGCCAAGTAATGACTTCAAAATTTACAGTCTTAATAACAAAATGACATTTTCTGTTGGTATTTATGATAGTTTTTTTTTGTCTTCCAAATAGGAATATTGTGCTCATAATAAAATTAATTAATAAAAACTATTCTTTTAAAAATTATCTAACAATCCATTTGTATTGAGCTTTCAATATATATACTTCAAAAAATTATTCCAGACCCATAACTAAAATTGTCCAAATAATGAAGAGATCATATGAGGTCATCTGTTTGAGAGAAAAGGAGTGTTTGGGAATCATCAATAATACAAATAGATAATACAAATAGAAACGTGTGATATTGGGAAGGCTGTTTCTTATGAAACACGACGATCAATATCTACGATCATGAATGTACATTAAACTTGCACCACCGAACCCGATTTGAGCTGTCGGACTTTTTATACTTGTTTGTATAAAACAGTGTATATGTATAGTGGTAGTGGAATTCATATTTCTCATAGCTGGAAGATAAAAAGTGACAGAAATTGACTTCCACTACAAAATATATGTAATTTCGTTTTAAAGAAGTATTCAAATTCATTCTTTAAACGGGAAAGACATATAAATATAATTAATGGGATGCATTCAAATACAAATTTGGTAGAACATCAGAACTCGTATCAGTCTTTAGATTGTTCAAGATTTGGCGAGATTTATCTCGTGCTGACACGTGGCCTCGAAAATCTACCACGGTCATTTTCATGATTATTCCAGTTTACATTTACTTTCCTACCAGATCCATCTTTATTATTTTGATTGACAATAAAATTATAATTGACAAGAAAGAAATTACAAACAAGCCGAGAGGACGAAAGCGAATAAAACGATTAACCGAAAAAGCCTAAAAATGAAAGGAAAAAGAGTAAACGGTTCAATTGAGAAAACTACAATTAAATCAGTCCAATTGGAGTGGCAAAGGTCCAACCTGGTCAAGCCAAAAAGGCTAGACCGGACGAATGAGTGTTTCTACTATCGGGTCCATCTGCTTCTACCAGTGTACACTCAAGTTCTACCAAATCCTTTTGCTTCCACCCCAATTTATATCTGATTTATCTTCTATAATTAAAAGAATTCTAATGTTGAAAATGTCTTTCCAGTGTTTCTCTAATCACACTCAGTCAAGCCAAAATTCGAATTTGATAACTTTTATGTTCAAGTCAGACTCAAATTTAACATTTTGAAACACATTTAAATCCAAACTCATCCAACTTTTTTCCAATGCGATCGATTGACTAAACACCAATGTCATAGCAACCAGTGGTACATACCCACCACAAAAATGCATGCGCAGAAAATCAGTTTTCTCTAGAAACAAACAGAAACCACAAGACTGTTGCGGGGCGTAGAAGGAAAATCATGAAGCCGAGAATAGTCACCACACCTTTATTGCACGCGTTTACAATCTCTTTTGGAATATACATTCAAATTGAAAAAAAAAAACAACAACAATGACGGGAAAGAATTGAAATAAAATTTTCAAGTTTGGGATCACTCTCACTCAGTTTCTAATTCCGAGCAAAACCCACTGATTTTGTTGGGATAATAAAATACAAGAGCTATAATACAACAACATTCAAGGACCAAATCATAGTAAAAAAATGGCAAAAACGTACGGTATACTATCACACTTTAGCAAGAGAGCACTATGTACTTTAATAATGATAAAAATGTGTTTGTGAACTTTGATTTTTATTCGTGCAAAATGTGTATATTGGTATAAAAATGATGAAATTATCCCTGAAGCTAAATAGGATTCTTAACTTTAAGGACATTTTGTTATTTTTTCCAAATACACACATTTTGCATAAAAAACCTAGAGTTCACAACATTATTTTTGTCGTTAACAAAGTACACATCACCCTCGTGCAAAAACGAGATAGCATACGACACCATTTTCACATTTCCCCTAAAAAAACTAGTAAGCGCAAAAACACAACATATGCACAAAAGAGAGCGAGTCCTCTGCTTAGAGGCGGAGGATCGATTAGGAATTGCTGATAAAAATAAATAGCACGCTACATCACAAAATTGAGCGCTCGCAAATATATGACAGCGAGAGCTCACCTAGCAGCTGTAGTGCACAATGTACAACGCATACGAGGGGTACCCGAGAGGGAATCATCGTCTTCCTCTTCATTGCCAATTTCATACTCGTATTCTGATGACGGGTGATCAGTTACTTTCTCAGGGCCAACAGTTTGTATGGAATCCACTAGACAGTCCATGTGATAAGCATGGCAACAAAAGAACACAATCACTGAAACATTTTGCAGAAGCAAGGGATCGAAACACATGCAACATCTTGCACCTGCCCGGGTTTTTGACTTGACCTCAATGGCTTTCACGCTAGGTGCTCGTTCAGTTGCCTGAGAAGCCCTACTGTCGTCTCTTTTTGTTCTTGCTTCATCTTCATTTCCCAAGCAAAGTGCGCGCTGCGCTTCTTTGTAGTATTTAACCAGCAGGTTAACACAGTCAGCCTGGTAATGCCAGGATTAGACCAAACTGTCAAGCGTATCATACCATGATTTATCGAAACAAATGTGTGTGTGTATGTATATGAGCACCGAAGTACCTTGAGAATTCTGTTGCAGCCATGTCTAAGAGACGTTTCAGTTCTGTAATCAGTGATGATTTTAACTAGGCGATCTCTCAGCCTGAGTTAAATTAGTTAAACAAATGATTATATTTATGTCTACAGCATAAAAAACACAGAGGAACACTTGTTATACTAATGCTGTTGACTTCATGATAATATTCCTCGTTTCATTCCAAAATAGTGTCATATTTGATTTTTGACGAAAAAAAGAGAAAATTGCAAAAATGTGCCCTATCATATGACACTTTTGCAAAAGGGTGCTGTTTTGTTTGTTAATGGCAAAAAGGTGTAAGTGTTTTTTGCAAAATGTGTGTATATTTATAGAAATGACAAAATTTCCCCTAAAATTAAGAATTAAGACTTTTACAATCTAATTTCCCCTGACTCTTTGTAATCTTTGAGTCAGCACCCTTTGGGGTTCTGGGTAGCATTTAGTTTCTAGTTTTTGGGTAGCATGTTTTCTTTCTTTACTTCACGTTTTTATTGTAATCCTTTTATTATAATAAAATCCGCAGCTTATAAAAAAAACAACCTAATTTTAACTTTAAAATAGTATAATTACAAAATTTGATCATACAAATTTTAGTTAAAAGATAAAAAAATAAAAACTTTTAAAATAAAAATTATTTTCAAGGGTAATTTTGTCATGTTTATAAAAAATGATACAGTCTGATCAATGTATCATCAGCCCTATCACCAAATGATACATTGGTTTATCACAAATATGTATCATTACAGTTTCACAAATGTATCAATAGTTGCCATATGATGTATCATTTATTTGTATCTTGTACGTTACAAAGGGGTTTGTACAATGGTACCATATGCAACCCCTTACTGGTAATACATTTATATAATTCCCTTAGAATGAAAGTCGACACTGATTTTGGGAAATGTGATTTGAAATAGTTTTAAGACATTTATTTTAGAATGGAATGGCGAGAGTACTAAAACAGGATTCTACTTTAAGTGGAAGGGAGAAGTCCAAGAGAGCATACTAACCGAGGGATCTCCAAGCCATTTGGAACCATATTTACAATATAGAGTGGATCCAAATTACCAACAGTATGCTCCAATAACACACCCACCTGTCAATTAGTGAAAGAATGGTTTAGACTGGCTTGCAGAAGACGGAACAAAAGAAGTCAGACTACTTCATTCTGCAGCTCAAACTCTTAACATACCATTTCAGGTTTGTGAAGACATTGCTTAATTAATTCTTCCCAGAGCTCATCATCATGCTGCATGGCCACAAATTCCACGGCCTTCAAGAAAAACCCAACAAGACTTAGTACCATTGCACCAAACTTCAAAACAGACCCTCTACCTACCACGACAATCGACAAATACCTCTTCGATGTCCCCTAACTTGTTTATAATAACAGAAAGTGCTAGTTTTGCATTCCCCATTCTGCCAAGGATGAAGACTTGCTCCTTTAGAAGGCCTCCTCTGATGCAAATTTCATACGCCTAAGATTTAATTTCAGAAAGTCAACTCAGAATATGAAACTAAGATGATTATGAAAATTCATTCATTGATTCATACCTTCTCAAGTTTGTAGTGTTGACTACTACGAAGGAAAGGAAGCAGCATTTTTGGATCATAGTCAGCATAAAGCTCCACCTGAACCAATGAATCGGGAAAGTAATATGGTTAGATTATGCAAACACCAAACACAAAGGTATAACTCCATAAATATTGTGACACAATAGAAAAAATGAGCAGACACAAGTTCTTGAGCAAAGAGGACTAGCAGTCTAGCAGAAGAGCTCTGCTTGCTGCGGTAGCAAGGCATGCAGTTGTGCAACTGAGCAACTTGTGAAATAACAATCATGAAAAGGAAATCAAATCACACAAATATGGAAGTTGAAGGATTTCTTATACACAAAAAATAGTAAATCACGAGATGAGTCATTGTTATTTTAGTGAATTTTGTCAAATCGGGTTCAAATGAGGTCTGTAAGAAAAAACCTATTCCCCCCAAAAGGTGTGATTTCTCATATTAAGTGTATCCATTAAATCAACAAGACTTATCAACCTATGACTCAATTTGACATGAACTATACTACAAAGTACCCTTAGGAAGAAAAAATGATACTGAAAAATGTAGTATATAGCCTTTCCCCATACCTGCATATCATCAAAATCTCTTCCATCCAGCGGATTAACTTCAAATACTGAATGCAGATATAAATGCAAAAAATATCTGGAATCACACATTTTGCTGGCATTCTGAAGTTGTGAAACAACTTCAAATGGAGTAATCAAGTCCTTGTTTTGGACCAATAAAGGAATTGTTCGCTTGCAATCTAGCATCATGAGTTTTGCAACCTGCAAAGGAATATGTAACAATATAAAGTGTGAGGCAATAACCATAGGAACCGATATGCCAATTGGTATAAATTAACCTCTACAAATTGCCAACTTCAATTGCCTAGGATAAGGCTATCCAAACTGGAAATGAGTGAAAAAAAATATCAAAGGATTAAGCTGTAGAGAATCAATCAGTATAATTGGTTATGATTTTACAGTGCCTTGTAGATCATGTTACCTATTAAGATTCTCCTACTGTACCTATAAATATGCATCTTTTGTATCCAATGAAATCATCAAAATCATTACTTCTACAAAAGCTATCAGTGGAAACCCCTGAATGATGGTTTCTGATACCATGAAGGATTCAGGCATGACAGTTGTTTAACTAGTTTTAAGCTGAGATACGAAATAGTTAACTTGTCTTTAGGATAGATTGGCAGCAAACACAGAACTACCTAAAATTCTATTTATACATCCAAACTAGTATGATCATACCTTTTCACGAATTGCCTCATGTAAGCTATGTTTTTCAATGAAATCAAATATGTCCGGCTTCATAAGCTGAAAAATAAACAATGATACATCATAACAGAAATACATGAACGCCATGCTTTGCAAAAGCAAAAACACTTGAAATTTAAGAGACGCTAAATGTAGTGGAGAGAGATAAGGGTGGCTAAAAATAAAAACATGAGCACTCACATCAGCATATAATGAGAAAGCTTTCTCAAATTGTCCATCAATTACGTACAACTCTGCCAATGCCTGGCACATAAGGAACTTGACTGTGAGAATAGTATGCTAAAAAATTATACAGTATGCTAAAGTACTTAGACTTGCCTCTCTAAGTGCATCAGTTGCGGAAGTATTAAGCAGAGGTTCAATGGCTGCGATAACAGGCAAAGGAGAATATATCACAGGTGGCCAAGATTTAACAGTTGACAAGAGATCCGTGTGAAAAGATGGATTATTTGCCAGAGATACAAGAACAGCCTGAAAAATACCCACACTGGAGCCATAAATTATCCATCCAACAAAGCCAAATGAAACAGAGAGGTATTAAATGAAACGGCCGTTTGGGAATGATTCTATCCTAAAATACCTCATAATCAGTTTCCCGCAGCCTTGGATTTTCTGTTGGTATGTATGGAACCAGTGCATGAAGCTGACGGAGATGAGTAAAGTGAAAAACCCATCTGCAGTAGACAATCCACTGCCAGTTATTATATTAACAGGAAATTGACAGAAAGGAGAAGGTAATGAATAATTATTTTAAGTACCTCTCCCATGCTGAAGAGGATCCTTTCAACAATTTGGGACACAGGGATGCAGCTTGAGCATATTTCCTTTCCACAATTAAATGATCTAGGTATCTAGATCCCACCTACACAGTGACATAATTGAATATACTCAGCTGTTTGCAATAGTAAGACGATGTCCATATGCAAAATAATATTGCAATTAGTTAGAGCAACCAAGTGAGTCAGTTACTGGAAGTACCAAAGAACTAATTAAAAGGGGAATATGTCACTTACCTCCCTCGTACTATGCACGGTTTTCACTTACTTCCCCCGAAAACAGAATGCGTTATGTGGACTCCCGAACTATACTAACGTTTCACTTAACCCTAACGGCGTTAGTTTTTGGTCAAAATGACAAAAATTCTCCTGTATTTAAAAAATTTTTAAAAAAAAACATTTTCTTAAAACATATTTTTTTATAAAATAAATAATAAAAACTGATTCTAATATTATTTTTTTTATAAAAGTTTTTTTTAAAAAATATATTAAAAATGAAAAACGGTTTTTAAACATCGTTGTTTATGTTTTATAATTTTTTATTTTTTTAGAAAATAATATTTTTTAATACTAAAATCAGTTTTTTATTATTTATTTTATAGAAAAGTATATTTTTTTAAAAAAAGTTTGAAAAATAATTTTTTACTTTTTAAATACAAGGGCATTTTCGTCATTTTCAAAAAAAAAAGTTAACAAAGTTTTAAAAAAACTAACGTCGTTGGGGCTATGTAAAACGTTAGTATAGTTTGGGGACTCCACAGAACGCATGCTGTTTTCGGGAAGGTAAGTGACATTTTCCCAATTAAAAAGCTAAGAAAGTAGAATACACAAGTGTCAATCAGGGTAAATTAGGGTTAGTATTATGTAAGGTCCGTTAGGGTTACCCCATTAGGGTTTAGGTTTCCAGTTGGGTATAAATCCCCCAAGCCTCCAGACTCCGATCTTTGCCTCCAAGTTTCGAGTTCAAACACCAAGTAATCGTCACTTCACCGCCACCGCATCAGTTTTTTTGGTAATCAAATTGATATTGGTCAACCCACATCAATTTGAGAGGGTGTCAATCAAGGTAAACTAGGGTTAGTATTATGTTATGTCCATTAGTGGTAGTATTATGTAAGACCCGTTAGGGTTACCTCATTAGGGTTTAGGTTTGGTTTATTTCTTATTGTTCCCTATAAAGGAACCTCCTCTATTGTAATTCACAAGCAAGTATTCACAAACAAAGAATAATCAAGTTGAACCAAGTGCTCATCAATAAATCTTGGAGATTGACAACAAGACTGACAAGAATTGAACTCAGGAAGACACTGGAGCATCAACTAGTAGTAACATTCAACATTGTACCCACCAAATGTGCAAATTTCGTTCAATTTCTTCACCCGACCAGAAAGTCATAAAAGCCTATTTGAAAAATACCTACATTCGTGATTGTTGCAAAGTAACATTGTAAATAAATGAGCACAAATCATCAGTTACGAATTTAGAGCACTTCATGATTTCTTAAGGTATGTCATTTTCAGCAAATACACATGTGAGAGGGTCATAGAGTGAGAAGAGAAACAGTAATCCAAAGCAATAGTTAGAAACTCTGCATCCGAGACTTATAGAAGATACCCAGAACATACTTCATTAAGCAGTGCTTAAATGAATATGATGTAGCATTACTGTGCATAATGTGTAGATATCCTGACATTTACAGTTTATAGTTCAGTCATACTTTTTTCAAAACAAATTATCTAAGCAATACCTCATCAAGTAGTTCACTACGTCCTTGACCTGCCTCAACAGCTGCTAAAGCTTTTTCATGCCAACCATGTTCAACAAGCCAGGCAATGTGATCTTCAGCATCCCTAAACAACTAAATACATTAAATTCTTAAACCAAATGGAATTTGAATTTTCAGCGTAACATCTGAAAATCATTATGACACACAACACTATGGACACAACGCCATTGGAAAAACAACCCAACACTATAGGGAAGCTAGCCCTGCACTTCTCTTTTTGAAATAGATTTTCAACTTTTGCACTTGTGACTTGTGAGTTATTGCCATAAATACTCACAAAAATAGGAAATCTTACCCGCAAAACACTTGTAATAGGGTGAAACAATAATCACCCCCAATATATCTTAGGCTTCAACTTGGAGGTTAGGAATATATCAATAATCAATAATCAGAGGATCCCTATGGATGATTTGAAGCATCTATAACAGGGAAAAGCTTAGGATGCATGTTAATTGGGTAGATCATAGCAATTCCCTTAACTTAATAGAAGATCTTAGATAACTGCTAGACCATTAAATAAGTCCAAAATCCCAGGCAACATATACAGTACATTTACCCATGCATAAAATAAACTACCATATCAATTAGATACCTATAAATTTAGCAAGTCACTTAATATACAGTAGAAAATGACGAGGTATCAACTTTAACCTGGGCTTTGCAATGACTACATTCTTTGGGGATACAATATAGTACAATGGTTCATCACCAGCAGCCCACTGACCACCAGCATAGCTGCTACCTATATTCATAGGAGAGAACAATTACAAATATTTAAAACAATGCATTCAGTACAAACCATTGTGTCAATATGTTAAACCTGAGAAAGGAGAATGAGCAAGGTAATAATCCTTCGCCTTGTAATGTTCAAAGCCGCGTACAGGTAGGGCATCTGTTGTAAGTTCATCATTGTTCCATGATACAATGCGTACTTCTGGTCTTTGTGCATTGCCCTGGTTAAATTATAAACATTGCAAATATATTATACCATATAAAATCAATTAATAGATAGCTAGTACAAGTCTATAGAGCTAAGGAAAACCTAAAGTAAGGAACCGACAATAGGTCAACAGACATTCAAGGAATATCAAAAAATATGTGCCGGAAACAAATGGAGCTTCAATAACTGGAAAACAACATACGAAAAATTTATTACACGAAATTATATAGAACAAAGATGAGTGATTTTAGCTTAGCTTACTACTTTATGTAATGTATAGAGGGTAAAGCATTCAACACTTGAAAATATTCAGTGTATCACTTGATAAAACAGGCATCTATCAGAATACAAAATATACAGGTTGTGTCCCAAAGACAGACCATTTTCCAACTACTACATGTGTACTTCAAGTGGAGAATGAACTCCTTTCAGAAACATTTTTTATTTCACAGTGATCCTAAAGAGAAGAAATAGCATAAAAGACATTTGCTTCTTGAGAAGAATCGCAATCATTCCAAAATCTATTAAGCATAAATTCAGGTAAAGAAAGCGAATGACTTTTATAAACTTTCCGAGTAAAATACCTGCCGTGATGGAATACTGCTACTGAATTCCTTCTCCCCGTCTTCTTCACTTGGAATATATGCAAGAACAACCAAAGAATCACCAAAAGGTGCGATTCCTGAAATGAAATAGCTGGTTTGGAATGATGCCATGATATCCACTCGGTTCATATTAGATACTGGAGTAGGCTTATGTGTTCCATTGGTTCCTTTGAACTGATTTGATCTTATTGACACAATTTTCACAGATGTTCCCCAGCCAATGACTAAGAGAGAATCATCCTGAAGAGTTTGGAGAACAATCAACATGATACTTCATTATAGAAACCACGAAGTTGATAAAAAAAGAAGATGTAATTGCCATTCTACTGCTCATATTCATAAAAGAGACAGCGCTCAATGCATGTGCATGTCCAAATATACAGCATTCACATTAAGCTTTAACTAACCTGCCAAACTAAGTGAGGACGCAAAAGATCAAGGCGTGGGCTTTTACGTGGTCTTTCTATAAATGTTATCAGCTGATCATGTGCAGTATCATAAACTTTCACCCCAACATCATTAGCCCAAGCAATAAGACTGGTCTTCCATTTGACTGCATGTATGGGACCTTCACCAGAGTGCAAGATCTAGGCAAACAGTACAAATCAAAATAATAGAAGTTTGCTAGTATTTTTGTATAGACATCCGTTGGGGTACAAGTCCAAACCTGATCTCGGTAGCCTAGCCATTTTTTTGAATTTAAATATAAGTTGCCTGCTAAACCACCAACTACAAATCTTCTAGAAGATTTTATAGTGTAATCTGGGTCAAGAGCAATAGCCTTCATAGGACGATGATACTCAAACTTCATTTTCTCATCAGTGAAAAGACTGTTAATTGCAACAGACCCATCATCTGAACAACTTCCCACATATTCACCTTCGGCATCAAAGCTAAGGCCATTAACAGGAGCAGTATGAGATTGGAATTCCTTCACCTGCAAAGAGATATACCAAGAACATATTTCAAATCTAAAATTAGTGATTTTGACCTCAAGTAATTAGTAACCAATGTGCCTATCTGGTAGCTTGATTAAACTTGCGGGCCATGTTTATGTGGTGTTTCGATCCGGCATGTGCACGGTATAATGGATAATGAAGAATTTTGCAGTGACCAAAAGTAATGATTTTATGCATCATCGGTTAAATTTAAATATTTTCTCTCTACCCTTACATGTACATGGATTTCCTAGATTATTTACAATCCCAAACTAAATTCTGATCAACCAATCCTTCTCCATGGTTTAAACCAAGCAAAACTAACCCTATAAGAATTGTGGAAAATAATTGTCATATGCACCTAACAATTTTTAGCAGGTTCGAGCAATATGGCTCCAAATTCAAAATGTACAGTACCACTTTAGTTAAGCTAAATTGTGACAAAAAGTCATCTCATTTGCTTCACTCCCAAATCCTCAGCATGTAATTTCAAACCCATAGCAGCTCAATTATGTCCATGACGAGTGTAACAATTCAAATCAAAACTCCATCTACTAACATGCAAGATGTACGGTATATCATCTCAGTTAAGCTAAACTGAAACAAGAATTCAATGTTCATCTCAACTGCTATACTACCAAATCCTAGCATGTAATTCCAAACACATAGCAGCACAATTATCAACATGATTCAGAACCTCGTTCTGCTCAGTCAATTCAAATTAAAAATACGTCTACTAACGCGCGTGATGTATAGTATATCATCTCAGTTAAGCTAAATTGAAACAAATTCAACGTTCATCTCAATTGCTTCACTACCAAATCTTAGCATGTCATTCCAAACACATAGCAGCACCATTATCAGCATGGTTCAAAACCTCGTTCTTCTCAGTCAATTCAAATCAAACTACATCTACTAGCACGCAAGATGTACGTGTATCATCTCAGTTAAGCTACTGAAACAAGAATTCAAAGTTCATCTCAACTGCTTCACTGCCAAATCCTAGCATGTAAATCCAAACACATAGCAGCACAATTATCAACACAGTTCATAACTTCGTTCTTCCCAGTCAATTCAAATCAAAATTCTAACACAAACAAAATGCAGATCCAATTTCCACACACAGAATCAACCAACTAGAAAGTTGAAAAAAGAAAAAAGACGAATCGAAATTCGGTTTACCTGATTCCCGAGAAAATCAAGAATATGCACAGCGCCGTCGCGTGTACCGAGCGCGATCATCCGGTCGGCGATCGCGATACAAGTCGCATCGTCGCTCGCTAGCAGCGTCTGTATGCTGCCTCCCATTCTCTGGTACTTGAGCTTCGGCTCGTCTTCGTCGTCCTCCTCCTCCACCACCACCACCACCTCTTCTTCTTCCTCTCTCTCCGCCTCGCCGTCTCCGTCTACGCCGTTCTCCGGCGGAAATGGAGCCATGAGTAGCGCCAGAGCTCAGAGGAGGAAGGAAGATCTCTGGCTCTGATTGGAGGTTTGGTTTTGGGATCTTCTGGACTGTTCGTTCGAGTGGTGTCGCGCTGGACAGTGGACTGTCTGGTGTGGTGCTACTTCATTTTTCGGGGTTTTGGTTTGGTTAAAACTTGGCAACGGTACTTTGTGTGTGACCAAGCTTTTGTGAGGGAAGAGGGATTTGAGTTTGGGTTAGTTCGAGTATATATAAGTTAATCATGAATTGAAATTCTTTGATTTAATATAATATAGCTAATCAACTGAAAATATGAACTAGCAAGTTGCAAGAGAGAGACATGTCGGTCAACATTTTATAAAAAAAATTAAAATATATGAGCTGCATATAAGGGGACATTCCTCTTACGGGGGAGGGCATGGGGTATGTTTGACATTTTTTAGAACTAGCACTATTATAATATGATCACCAGAAGTTGTATGGATTAATATTTTTTTAAAACTAGCACTATTATAATATGATAACGGGAAGTTATTTGACGCAGTGGCTCTTGTGGTATTTTTAGGGTTCGAGCTGCAGCTTGCTCATGAGAAGATTTTGGCTTGATGGGTTGGGTTGGCCTTCGAGTTTTTATTGGATAACTAGGACTTAAGAAACACTATAATCTAATTTTCTCTAATGAGTAATGATGATTTTATTAGTTGCGTGTATTTCTATTTTGTTATTGTTAACAATTAATTTGTGGGATGACAACAAAATTCAAATATAGTAGGGACTTGGTATCCCTGAACTAATAAAATACAAAAAAAGATCAATAAATTTGACTTGAACTTGCCTCGTTATCATTTTATAGAAAAACAAAAATCTTTAAAATTGACAGGAATTCGGCGTTTCCAATTCAGTAAGATATGAGACGAGTGAGTATCACTAAATCCGTTATAGACTCATTTTGTTATCATCCATGATCCATTTACTTTTCACCTACAAATTTTTAACAATAATAGCCATCAAAGAGTTATAGTGTAAAAAGAGAATATAAAAGAATGTTGATGGTCAAGTTTAAGAGAATGCGTCATCAAAGGTCATGCATGGGGAAGTGACATTTTGAAAGTAGACTCCCAAAAGTTATTTTTTTGGTATATCTTTTGGATGTTACAAAGCCTTAATTCTTTGGGCAACCTCCCCTTATTAGCATTTCTATCTTTATTCTATATAAGAATATCATAGAGAACCTTGTTATTCATGAACCACAAACACGTGAAAGTAGCTCCTCCTATGAGTTAATTTCTCAAATTTTTGGGTATTGAGTCGTGAAAGTTGTATATTCTATTGTGCGAGTGAGCACGCACTAGAGGGACTATCGTGTTAGCCTCAAGGGCAACTGGAACACAATCGTCATCTCGGTACAACCTGAAAAATTGCTTTCAAGTCAGTGGTCTCCTTACCATGACGCGATATCTTTCTAAGTTACTCAATTGGAATCATATGCTTCAGATTAACACGTCATCACACATCCTTATGGATTGTTTTTCTTATTTATCATTGTTATCCTAAAATGTGTTTAATAAACGTGTTTTAGATATATAGAAATATTCGATAATTAACCTATCTCTGTACGAATGAAACAAACATTATGAAACACCTTTTGTACAAATGAAACGAACTTTATGAAACATGTTTTAATAAGTCTAATGAATGTGTGGTGTGATGAGTAATTTGAAGTATACATGAGAGGGTGTGGTTTAACGAGGGATATGAAACAATATGATAATCTAGTGGGTAATCTCGAGGGTTAAAAGTGGGACGAGAGTCCATAGTGTAATGAGGATGGAAATCGGTGCACTGAGGGTTCGTGTTAATTATAACGACCGAATGTGTGGTGTAACGAGGGATATAATGTTAGACTTTATTTATTCCAAAGCCCATTAAGCGGGTTTGTATGTGGAATATTGTGTGGCCCAAGTGAATATACTATATTATGGGTTTAATAGAAATATGATAAATTATATTGGTTAAAAGGTAATTTCCTAATAAACCCTGATGGTGGGTATATATAAAGTAAAATCTA
>JAYMTP010004664.1:0-14565 GCA_036897365.1 Geranium brycei
TGACCAGCACACGCAAATGAGAGAAAAAAACAAAAACGTCTCTATATATAAGGTTTGAATTTTGAAAACCAGTTTTTAATGTCAACCACACTCCAACGTTAGATTTGGACGAATCATAAACTTGAACCGCAATTCATGGTGTGGATTATGTAGATCGAAGAGTGGGTCGCGATGGCTTGCGAGAGTGACCGATTGTAAATGTCTGAATCAAGAGAGCAATTCAATTAAATTGTGATATTTCAATTTGGTGGTGAAGTTTGACTAATTAATAAGGAGCCAAAACTATGATTAAACATTCATTAGAAGTAATACAGAAATTACTCAGTTTGGCAGATTCATAAATTTTTAAGAGTGATTCAGTCGAATTTTTAATAAGTTATTTGAACTCTTAACAATATATTTGTTTAAGTATGTATTTGTTGAAGTTTGTTATAACTGAGGCTATGTGAAATTTAAATTAAAAGTAGACTTGTTTAATAAACGAGCTAAACTCAAACTTGAGTTAAATGATATAAACTATTTTGAGATCGAACCAAACTTCGAATAGAGAATGTTTTTGAACCGAACTGCATGCGAGCTTTAATTTTTTTTGAACCGAACTTGAATTTAACTATTTAAGATATTGCGAGTCCGGATCAAACTTGAGCGTAATAATTCTTTTCAGGCCGAGCAGTATTCGAGTTTAAATAAATATACTTAATTGCAATTATTTTCATGCGAAATGATGAATGAATTTACATTTAATTTTTTACTTGGGCAGATTCTATCGAATCTGCAGCCTTAATGAAGTATTAGCATTCAAAAACACACACAAACAAATCATATTGGTCAATAAGAGTTACCAATCTAACACATAACTCATAACTTTAAAAAAAAACTTGCTTACGTGGAAAATAAATAGCAAGTGCGCCATTTAGCAAAAATGAGCTGGCGGAAAAGGAACGGCAGTGAAAGCCAGGCGCGAGGCGCAAGTTAGCAATAAAAGAGCAGGTCCAGCTCCGCGAGTGCTGGCTAGGCCTATAAATCCCCACCTGTCTTGTGAGTCCTCTCGCGTGTGTTGTGTTTTGTGTTTTTTTTAACAAACAACAACAGCGAAGAAGAGAAGAGAACCAAAACCAAACGAAACCGCTCCCCAGAGACGACACCGCCGCGAACAGTCCCCAAAACGACGCCGTCTCGCCGATCCGATCTCGCATTCTCGGGAATGGCGGATCAGTGCTCGCTGGTCTGGATCTTGGCCTCGCTCCTGCTCGGCCTCGTCGCCGCTCTCTACAACCTCTTCTGTAAGCGCGCCGGAGGAGCTCGGCCGGAGGTTGCCGCCGGTAGCGACTGCGTGAGGAGCAGCGCCGTCGTGAACGGAGAATGCAGATCCAAGAACAGAGGCCGCGCCGACGCCGACGTCATCATCGTCGGCGCCGGAGTCGCCGGAGCTGCCCTCGCCCACACCCTCGGCAAGGTAATTTGCTCCTCCTCGCTTGCTTGTATGCATTTTCTCACCATCCAAACGGAAGGAGAGTGTGAATGCATCGGCACTCTGTAGGAATAGAAACTTCTGGAAGTTTGGCTAATAAACATTGATAAAGGCACTAGCGGAGGCTATGTTTAGATCTGGTGCTACGAAATAGTGCATCAGTCTCGATTTTGGTTTTTCTGGCATTGTTGCGCTGTTTTTCCTGCATTTTCTCACCATCCAAACGGAAGGAGAGTTTAATTGTATCTGCACTCTATAGGAATAGAAGCTTTTGGAAGTTTGGCTAGTAAAATTTTCATTTCCAACAAAATATGTAAACGATGCTATGGTTAGATTAGATCTGGTGCTTCAAAATAGTGCATCTGTCTCAATTTTGGTTTTGAATCTAAAACTATAAATGAAATCCCCAAGGTTTTAGTCCTCAGATCCCCAAGGTTTTAGTCCGAGCTGAGTAGTCGTAAATGAAATTAAAGTACTTGTAGAGAGAATTTTTTTTCTCCTTGAGGATCTTTGTCAATGATGTGTATGTGCAGCTACAATTGATTGATTTATAGGTTTTTCAATAGGAGGTTATCATGAATTTTTGTTGGCTGGAAAGGCTATTTGTTCTTTTTTAATCCTATGTACAGCTGTGGCATAAACTTATTAGTACGGAATTTTTCTGAAATGGATCTTTTTTGGAGTGACGGGCAATTTGACATAATCAAAGCAGGTCCTTTGAATCACAGGCATAAGAGCACATTTGATTAAAACTTTTGCCTGTCTGGGTCAAAGTAAAATTGATATTTTATTCTGGGTTGCACAAGTAAAACCAAAGTGTTCATTTCAAAGTACAACTTTTTGAACAAAATATATTTCCTTGTACTTAAGTATAAATATAACATAACTTCTATTGGTCATCAAAAGATTAGTACATCAATTTTTTAGTGGAGACTGATGACGGATGGAGATGGATGGATTTGTGGGAAAAGATATTCTGGTCTTTTTGGCTTGCAAGTGTTAAATGTGAAATAGGTGTCTGATTTGGAGTCTATGTTTACGTAATCAAGCAACTACAGTTTATTAGGAGCCTGTTGCGAGGACTGGGTTAGACAGGTAGGCATATGCTGATTTTATAAGCCGTAGTTAGGGATAGATTGTAGATCCTTTCCATGGGTAGCCAGCCTTTTGTCTACCAAATAGTATTTTTTGTGTGTCTACAATCAGGTTGCAGTCCAAAATATAACACTGGGTTTAATTTTGTACTCACTCATTTTCTTTGATAGACTTTGTCACACTTGACGTCTTCATTGGTTTGATTTAAAAATTGTAAAAATTGCTGCATCTTAATTATAGTAGGGTTTATTTATTTTATAATTCATGTTTCTAAATTATTCCCATCTAATTAGGGCTACCTTTGTTTAGCATTTGATGGTCTTTCCTGTACTATTCTCTAATAATTAATACAATATGTGTTTGCCGTCCACTTTGTAAATGATCTTCAAATTTTGAGTTTATGTTCAACAATATGCCAACATGCCAGCATGTTTCTTCCCAACAGTTTCTTTCGTAATTAGGGGTTCATAAACCTTTTGACTTTGTAAATGATCTTCAAATTTTGATGTTATGTTCAATAGTATGCCAACATGCCAGGATGTTTCTTCCCACCAGTTTCTTTCTTAATTAGGGGTTCATAAACCTTTTGACCTTTCCACATTACTGATCCTGAAATTATGTCATACAATGTGAATCAACCAACTAATGTTGGGTCAAGTGACAAAAATGAACCTTCCTTCTTTATAAGGGAGGTCTTGAGCCCAAATCTTGATACATCGCTGATAAAAAAATCTGTTTAGCTTATCCATCTATACTAATACTATTAATGAAAGAATGCGATCCCATGTCAATATAATTATTTACTTAGTCATCATATTCTTTGCTGAAAGAATACCATCCAATGTTCGCCAATTGTGTTACTTTGGCGTTCCCAAAATGTCTATTTCAATTGAAAATTGATTTTGTACTTTAATGCAGGATGGTCGCCGAGTTCATGTTGTTGAAAGAGACTTAACAGAGCCTGACCGAATTGTTGGCGAGTTGCTACAACCAGGTGGTTACCTCAAGTTAATTGAATTGGGACTTGAAGGTAGGTTAAAGCTGAACTTTGCTATCATGTGCATAGACTTGGTATAGAACTCGCATATGCTTGATTAATAACTAGTCTCATTTTTACCATAGATTGTGTTGAGGAAATTGATGCCCAGCGGGTGTATGGTTATGCCCTATTCAAGGACGGGAGAAGTACTCGACTATCATATCCTTTGGAGAAATTTCACTCAGATGTGTCTGGGAGGAGCTTTCACAATGGGCGCTTCATACAAAGGATGCGAGAGAAAGCTTCGTCCCTGCCTAAGTATGTGCTATCTGATTTTAGATATTTTGTTACATGCTGCAATATGCCTTGTTATTTTATTTGAATTACAGCTTCTTACAATTGCAAAGTTTTTCCCCCTGAAAATCTAGTACTCAATGTGCCTATGTATTCCAGCAAAGGACTAAACCTCTGGCACACACACACACACACACACACAGATGCTATACTTTAGTATAGTTATGATCACATATATGATAGAGTCGTTGCATTTAGTTAATCACATTACATCATCTTTCATTTATATATACTTTCTTATATAGATGCTTGTTTTTCCCCAATCATTTATGCATGTTCCTCCAATTTTTTGCAGTGTTCATTTAGAGCAAGGAACAGTTACTTCTCTGCTTGAAGAAAATGGGACAGTCAAAGGTGTTCTGTACAAGACCAAAAGCGGAGAAGAGATGACAGCATTTGCACCATTGACAGTTGTTTGTGATGGCTGCTTTTCAAACTTGCGCCGTTCCCTTTGCACTCCTAAGGTGGGATGGTCCTTCAGCCTCAAAGATAAACCATTTCAATGTGAATTTGGTCTACATTTTTTTGTTTTTTTCTTTCATTTAATTAGTCAATTATGCAAAGTAATATTTTCATCTTTACATTTGGATTGCAGAGAAATTGAGAAATTCTGTAACAACAGATAACTGGTTATAAAATTTCTAATAATGTATCCAATTATGTGCAGGTGGATGTGCCCTCTTGTTTTGTTGGCTTGATCCTAGAGAATTGTAAACTTCCACATATAAATCACGGGCACGTCGTTTTGGCAGACCCTTCTCCCATATTGTTTTACCAAATCAGTAGTACAGAGGTCCGATGTCTAGTTGATGTACCAGGCCAGAAGGTTCCTTCAATTTCAAACGGTGAAATGGCAAACTACTTGAAAACTGTGGTGGCTCCTCAGGTATATTTATTTATATTGTTTCAAATCAATTTTTAGTTTCCATATTGGTATTGCCTTCCGTGGTGTAACCAACAATCTATAGATTGTGCTTCATCCATTTTTATGATTTACGGTTCCCCGGAATGACCAATGTTATATTATATGTGTTGCAGATCCCCAAGGAGATCTACGATTCCTTTGTGGCTGCAATTGATAGCGGAAACATAAGGACAATGCCAAATAGAAGCATGCCAGCTGCTCCTCAACCTACACCTGGGGCCCTACTCATGGGAGATGCCTTCAACATGCGCCACCCCTTGACCGGAGGAGGAATGACAGTTGCACTGTCCGATATTGTCGTGCTGCGGAATCTTCTCAAGCCGTTGCGCGACCTACATGATGCACCTACACTGTGCAAATATCTCGAATCCTTTTACACTCTGCGCAAGGTAAGTTGGCATGAATAAGCTACAAGTAATTGATGTCATTTATAGAATTGAAAAGGAGAGCATACCATAAACAAGTTTGTTTTGCAGCCAGTGGCGTCCACCATAAACACGCTGGCAGGGGCTCTCTACAAAGTCTTCTGCGCTTCGCCCGACCAAGCAAGAAAGGAAATGCGCGAGGCTTGCTTTGACTATCTAAGTCTTGGAGGTGTATGCTCAACGGGACCGATTTCCTTACTCTCGGGTTTAAACCCCCGCCCGTTGAGTTTGGTTGTCCATTTCTTTGCTGTCGCGATATTTGGTGTAGGTCGGCTGTTACTGCCATTTCCCTCACCCAAACGTGTCTGGATTGGAGCTAGATTGATTTCGGTGCGTTTCTGAGTTCCCTTTCCCTTTTCAGTTTGTATATTACTCAGTGTTCTAAAAATCGGGTCAGGCGGCCGCCTAGGCGGGATTCTTAGAACACCGATCCGATTTCACATAATCGAGTGGATCAAGTCGAGTAGGCAGAATTAGGCGGGTCTAGGCAGATTTAAGCTATATTTTTCATAATTGTTTTTTAAACAAATGATAATATAAAATGCCATAAATTAAAATAATTTATACTAATAGATACTTTTGTTGGCACTTATATTGTTTTTGAAGGATACGAGTGTAACAAATATTAAAATTTATACTTTTATATTCTAAATATTTTGATATATTATAATTCATATTGTAGTTGTGTATATATAATAATTTATTAATAAAAAATAATAAAATATAAAAATTCAAATCCATTAATCCCCAGAGTCCCTATCTGCCTGACTAGCGTCTAGCGTTTGTTAAACCTTCATATTACTTCATTTGTTACCTGAGTACTCAAATGGTGACTCGATCTGTTGTAGAGTGCATCGGGAATCATCTTCCCTATCATCAAGGCAGAAGGAGTCCGACAGATGTTCTTTCCCGCAACTGTTCCGGCATATTATAGGGCTCCCCCGGCAAAGGCTTAGGTGAGGAACAAACGGTAAATGAAATATGATATGATGAAAGTGATGCAGCTGTTAACTGTTAATAGCATCTTCATTGGAAGGAAGCTTTGGCAATGAGATGTGTGCATTACTAGACTTGATGCTCTCTTGGATTTGTTTTTTTCTTTCTCTTTCATTACATTCATTACTTTTGTTCTTGGCAACAAGTAAATATCATGTTTCTTTGTCAGACCCTTAGGATTTGTTTGCTGGATGGAGGAAGGTGTATTCGTTTTGTTTCTATTTCTATTTCGATTCAGTTTTGGTTTTTGTTAGGCTTGTTTTTTGTAATCGTATAACATTGATCGGTATGCTCTCGGCTCAGATGTATCAGCAAGGGCTGTTTTTGCACTGTTATCGTGTTAGTTCTCTTTATCTGTATTTGCACTGTTTTTGGCTGATGTATGAATTAGCACTGCCTATCTGCCAATAAGCAGAAGCACGGTGAAGTGGCAGAGACCTCATTCTCGTCCCCATACTGACGTATAAATTCACTATACCTAATTCTCTATATGCTTTGAAATCCATATGTCGGATTATATAAGTGAGTGCGTGAAGGTATCATCGTCAAAACTTCAAAATAGAAACTCGACGGGTTGGAGGAAAATGTCTAAACTTCAAAATAGAATCTCGATGGGTTGGAGGAAAATGTATCCTTGCGTCACGATTTTGAATCTCAAAACATAACAAATTATCTTCATTTAGAAAGATCCTACTCTCTTCAGTGTCTCTACTTCAATCTATTTCTCTCAAAACCCTACTCTCTTCTCAATGACCTTTTTTCGTGAATCCTCAATTTCATTTCATAGAATTTTTCGTAAAAGAAGGTATACTTTCTCCCACCCTAATTATAACGGAGTTCGAAACCAAGATCTCTCCACTAATAATGTGAGGTTCAAATTGTTGCGGTGTCTCCTCAGGAACGGGTAGAATTTGAGTGGAGCATCTTAAGTGCATATGTTTCTCTTAATGACGTTATCGGTTCCTTTGAACATTGTTCACTCAATTTTATCGGGAATTTTCTATTTTCACTTTGGGGCTTATGAATAACAGTTTGATTTTAAATGACAGAATTTTTGTTGTATGCAGATTTTGGTGAGGGTCAACAACACTACATTGAATATGCAATGATTTTTGTGATTATTTAAAAAAACTATACCGACGCAAACTAGTGAAAATTGCAATTACTCGAAAATTGTTAATGATATAAGATAAATCACAAAATCTCCAAATGAGTTTGATCGGGTGGTTAAGAACTCACTTGCTCTCAAGTTGTTTTGTATATGTTATTAACTTTTTATTGCAAAATTAGACGTAAACTTATTATTACTTTGCAAAACATCTTGCAAGTTTCCATATATGATAGAAACATCCGTTGATTTTTTTCTTTGAGAAAAAATATCCATTTAATTCATGTTATATAAAATTAAATTTATTTTATTTCTAATTCGAGCTTGCCAGCTTTCTCTTCCCTAGCTGACCATCCTCGACTTGCAGTTCAATATCACAAAATAATAAAAATAAATTCAGAACTTACACCGTATTTTTCAAAAAGAAAAATTGCCACAATATGTTTCATGAAACTTTATTTGGATGATCAGCCAAAACAGAATAAAACCGACGAGATCGAGTTGGAAAAAAACGCTACAATTTCCATAGCCATTCCTACATGGCAGTAGGACGGTGGAAGTTAAAAAGGTTTTGGCTATAAATTTTGCTTCTGAATTTTACAGACTGAACAACTGTACTAAAGTTTTAAAAAATAAATAAAATAAAAAGCATCAAGTCATGTGTTGTATCGTACAAATAGCATTTGGCTATGTACACAAGGAAGGAGAGTGCTTAGCTTAAATTGGAAAAAGCAAATTGGTGCTTCAATTTTGACTCCATTGCATTCACTACTATATTTGCAATAATGCCTCTTAAATTTGCTTCCTCTATTACTTGTAGTCTTAGGCCTGCTCTCTGCAACTCTATTCTAGGTGCACAAGGTTGACCATCAGTTCTTGGTATGGATATCAATTTTGTTTTCACATTAATTGGCAATGGTACAACATGATGATGTACATTCAAAGAAATTAGTTTATGATATCATGTTAAAGTCAATTATTTGAAGTTTTAAGCGAAAATATAAGTCTTCGGCGTCCGCGATATGTCATGTTCATATGTGAAGAGTTCATGTTTTCCAAATCACATTTCAAATTATAATTTTTTAGACTTTTTTCAGTACCCTAATAACTATTAGTTTGAGACAAAAGTTGGCATTTCGTTAAAACTAATGGTGAAATAATGTGCGTACACGTGATACCTGACATACCTAAAATACCTAAATTATCATTGGCTGAAAAAAACAAAAACCCCATAAAACTCAAAAAAAATCAGTAGGTGTCTTCTCCAAGAAGCTCTGGTGTTTTCTCGGCAGCGGTGTTTAGGTTCAGCAAGGCGGCGAGATGGCTGATGTCGGATTATTGTGGATTTGCTCCGACGGCGAGCTAGTTTCGCTCGCTCCCTTTGCTACTCCTCCCCCTTCAGTACGTAATTTTGGATTGATTTATTGTTTGATTACTTGAAATGAACTGAGTTTTTGATTTATGATACTGTGAGATTTGTAGGTTTGGGGCAATTTAGGATTTGAGTTCGTTTTAGCAAGGATTGATGGCTAGGGTTATATGGGTTTAGAATTGAGAATTTTGTGGAGTTTTTGTTTAGATTAAGTTTTAGATCCAAATCCATAGCAGAAACGCTTCCCGAAAACACACCTGAACGTCGTCCTCTCCTTCCGCCGTCGCCGGCCACCGCTGCCGAATCGTCGGCCTTCTCCTCGCAGCCAAACACCCCGCCGAAGGAGAATGAGGTGAGTTTAATCAATTGAATTTTCTGGAAATCAAGAGAGAGAGAGAAAAAAAAAGTCTTAATGTCATACCTTCAACATTTTGAATGACAACCAGGGGTAGTTGGTCATTTAAAATTCTGTTAAGAGAGTTAATACATATTTCAAAATCCTCCCCAAAGATTATTCTACATATTTCATCTTTCGAGTTCTAACAAATGTGATTTGAAATAACATTGTCCAATATCTCATTAAAAACCTTAACACAAATGAGAGTTGACATTTGGTTATAACTATAATGATGTCTCATCACAAAAACTTATGGACACACATCTGTTCTTGTCCTTTAGGGGCACTCAAAATAATTTTGGCTGTTTTGCCATGTTAACTCAGTGTTTGCAAAGTCAGGAGTTTCCATTTCAGGTGAAACATTCCATTAAATGTTGTGGGTACTTTCGGCTGGTAGCTTGAGGTCTATATGTATGTTTCAAGCACATTTCAATCCTCGAAACACCGACCGAGGAAGTGGTGCTTCAAGGCATATCCGATCCTTAAAGTCGTCAAGACTTATTGTGTCTTTTTTGGGTCCCAAAAGTCGTGGAGAAGACAATTTTGGATCCCTAGAAATGAGCCTATTGCCTTTCTCTAGCACACATCCACGTGCTCCATATACAACCTCTATTTTGTAATAGCAAAAATATATCGTTACTACTTAATCCACATAAATAGTTAGATCAATAATTTTACAGCACTGTATAGATAGTGGACTCAAGACAAATGACATTAGAAGGCATAAGTGGAGGTCACTCAAATTTTGACAAGACACAACTCACTTCAAATTTTAAATTAATGAATGAGTGTTCAAATTTGTTGTCCAATTATTATCTTAACTTACATTTTTAGATGTAAAAAGATCTCACCGCTCCTTATTCACATGTCCGAGTAGAAAGTGTTAATGGCGAGCTAGGATTCAGAGAGGAGAAGTATTATTCCTTTTATTCGTTTTAATTCTTGTTATTAGTTTGGAATTATCTCAGTAATTAAAAGTTTTACTTCATAAATATTGTTGGTTGGAAGGGTCATTAGCATGCTATAAATACATGACAGAACCATAGAATAAAAGATAGAATATTTTGAAACCTAATAAAGACTCACTACGAGATCCTGAGTTTTCTCCATAACAAATTCCACTTGCAGTTATAAGATTGGGAAAGAAGCTCGTGGTGACTCCATGCAACCTGACGAGCGGTTTCCTATACAACTACACATGGCCTATAGGATGGGGAAAAAAACTCCGAATCCAGCGGATACTCGATGCACCCACCCCGCCGAAACGAGAAAACCATAAAAAAATTTAGGTTCAGGTCGAGTTCAGGTTTTCAAACAGGTGCGGGACGACCTATCCCTGATCCGACCCGCACCCGGTACATTTTATTAAAAAATCTATAATTAATTTCTGTTATAACCAAATATAACTCTACATAATTAATTTCTATGTTTGAGAACTTTCTTTTAATTATTTGGGCTTTTTAGGTCATACAGGTCGACACCCAACCCACCCACAACGCGCATGACTTTCATCATACCAAACCCGTAGTAATTTGGGCGGCTAACGGGCCTCTCTTGGTCCAACCTGCACCTATATGGACGGGTCAAAAAATTTCTATTTGAGCGGTTCACCTGCATGTGAATGGTCATACCGTCGTACACTTTACCTACACAATTGCTTCAATAGCCCTTAGATTTTTACTGTCATCAATCTCATATTTCACAAATATGTTCACTTGGTCTCTAAAAATTGACACCATTATTGTTCAACCCCAAATTTGCCCCAGTAACATGACTCAACAACATTATCCATGAGTTGATATAGTGACAAAATCTCAAATCAAGTGAAAGATTAAGGATCAAATCAAGTCCACGTCAAAAGCTTTTACCACTACACAATGGAAGATGGAGTACGGTAAGAGAACAAGTCATGTACCATATTATTGCTGTAATGAAAGGTTTTTGGATCAATTTGTGTTTATCTCGAGATTTTTTTTCCCAAACAAATAGTTTAATACATTTCATGAAAATTGCTGAAATAAAATTGCTCGAAAAAAGACAAGGGTGATGTAGTCTCTTATGAAAATTGAATTGAAAGAATGATTATTGCTTATAATGTTAAAACAGTACTTTTTGTTTCCATTACCCAACCTAATGTCTGAAACTTTCTTCATAAGAATAATATAGCATTTTCACATTCCTACATTCAATTAAAAGATTATTTTTGCTGGTATTCTAATTAATTTTAATTTTTACACCGTTAATTTTTTCATCAAACTTTCGTTAAATACACATCATGTGCATTGTTCATGACTGATGAGAGATTGTACTAGCTAGTAGGATCCAGCGAACCATGATTGATCGTGCCGGAATTGACAAATGGGTCATCGGGTGAGAGTGCAAGGCGATTTGAGTTTAGAAGTATGAGCAACCCAATGTGATTGAGCTAAATGTGGAGGTAGAGATTGTTAGGAATTTCACATGTGAGTCCAGTGCCCACGTCGGAAGAGTACAGAGTATGAGGAGAGTTTGTATACACATTGGACTCAAGACATGATAGACTATTCTTTTTGGATATGAGGTGGGCTTTAATGTGTATATAAGCTTTCCTTGTGGTGTGTTGCTCAACGAGCAGTATCAGAGCCTGATTTACCCGTATATCATCGGGACGGTCGACCAGTGGATCTCATTATGGATCAAACCTGGTAGACCAGTCCAGAGAACATTGATCAGACCATGACTGCCATATGAGCCATCGGGTGAGTGTGCAAGGCGTTTTGCGCTCAGAAGTGTGAGACACCCTATGCGATGAGGCTCAATGTGGAGAGAGAGATTGTTAGGATTCCACATATGAGTCCAGATCCCACATCGAAAGAGTATGTGGTATAAGGAGAGTTTAAATACACATTGGACCATACAACATTATAGGCTAGTTTTTTGGGTCAGATGTTAAACTTTAATGTATACATGAGCCTTCCTCAAGTTGTGCTTCGCCTCAACATGAACCTCTACCACCGTTATGAATAAATAATTTCTCTCCCTTACATGAAGACATAGTCTACGTTATATGCCTATATCTAACCAGACCCGGCTCAATGGTTCTTGAGGTCTAAAGCAAAAATGATAAATACAGTATTAATTAAGGAATTGATTTTCAAAATGGGCCTTAAATAGTTAAATTTGATACATTTTTTTATCATATTTAGACCATGTTTTTTCGGCGAGTTTAAAGCAATTGCCCCACTTGCCTTATGGATGAGCCAGCCCTGTATCTAACTCCGGTTTTAGTTTCGTTGAGCATTTTTCACCTTTGTCTACTTCAAGTGATTCCTTCAATGCAGAGGATCACTTTCATTTTGAATATTTCCACCATTGAGTATGATTGTATAAACCAAGTCTAGTCTACATTTATATATAGAAGGGGCTGAGATAGGTAGATGAGATGACGAAGAGTTGTAAAGTATATGTAGCGACAATTTAAGCACTCACGATGATCAATAGAGCAATTTGTTCACTTTCCGCCATATATATTTGTTACTTGTTATAACACATGTTTCATTGCTTCAGCTTAGCACACATTGGGCAATGCGTGGGAGAACACAAACCCATATTTCATGGGACTTCCGAAGCAAGTAATGCTCCCAACATATATATAGTACGTAAATGTTGTGCTTGTGCATTATCCACAACTTTGACATGTTAGGTTTGACAACAATTGTACGTTTTCGGGTCCTATTATTGAAACTACTTGTTTCACTTTCATAGTGCGTAACTTGTATTTAGTGCCTTGGCCTCTATCCTCACTATGCACTCGTATCGCTCCACTATAACAAGTTAAAGTTGGATGAAAATGGAGGCCTAACTCTTGTACACTTTTTTGTCAATATTCATGACACCACCATCAATACAGGAGACATCGAAACTTACTTGACTAAATGATCAAGTGTTCCGATCATTGGTCTAGCAATCAGATTTAAGTAACAATGTTAATATTTATTGATTGGCTGGACGGGGTTGGTTTTGGATTAGACCAAATGAATCGGTTCAATTATTGATTGTGAATGTATTTTGGTCATTTCATAAGCATTTTTAGTGGAGTAAGACAAAAACATACTTCGGTGACCTCAGAAATTAAATTTAAAAAGTGGCGATCTACGTGAGAATACAAATTTTTTTTAAACTTATGTGGAATTACCACTTTATAATATTTTATAACAATATTATACTATTAATAAATTCATATCTAATTAATAGAATAAAAATATGTCACTAAAACATACTATTTTTATCAAGAATAATGAGACCCAATACATGGAAAGGAAAAACAAAGACAAAGTAGTGAAGATGGCCGACAAGGAGGTCCATGTATATGAGTGGGACCAAAGTCTGGCCTATGTTTAACCCAATCAAACATGAGGTTCATAGCCCAATTTCATATATTTTTAACACATCATATTTTTCGATTATTTCGAGGAGTATATCAATAACCTAAAACTAATATCTATTTTATACTTTATTATTTAAGAACTCATGTTTGATAGATACGGTTATCTTAGTCAAAGTAAATATTAGAGTGTAAGTTCCTCACTTCCAATATTAATATTGGGAGACGACTCCAAAGATGAAACAAGCCTCAACAAGTTTTAGTTTGCCTAATTCTGCTTTATTGGCTCGTTCCTCTAATAATACTGATGTAGGTTTTGAAGATACCACTTCGACCAATTCACAAAGCCTTCTCAAGGCAAAGGTGATCGAGGCCGAGGAGGACGAGCCCCCCATCCTGAGGATAGTCACATAACTATTCTCAAGCGTATCATTCGGGTACTTGCAAGACACACTTTCCTTGGATCTCAATTTATGTGTCACATCCGCTTTTTCACTGGTTGCTTATACGGATGCTGATTGGGCCGGCTGTCCCGACACACGCGCTCTACATCTGGATATTGTGTTTTCTTGGGTGATAATTTGGTGTCTTGGTCATCCAAACGTCAACCTACACTATCTCTATCTAGCACCGAGGCTGAATACGTGGGGTTGCCAATGTGTTCCCCAAATAGTGCTGGCTCCGAAATCTTCTATTAATTTGAGCTTCATTGTCCTATTTTCTTGGGCTACTATGACAATGACAGCGCCATTTAGCTGTCCGACAATCATGTTCAACATCAGAGAACCAAGCACGTCGAGTTGAATATTCACTATGTTCGTGAAAAGTTTGCTCGAAGACAAGTCCGTATCTTGCATGTTCCATCTCATCCCAAATTGCAGATATCTTTACTAAGGGAATTACGTACCTTCTACTTGATGATTTTTGTTCCAGTCTCAACGTCCCGTCATGACTGCAGGGGTGATAGATGCGAATACACCGAGTCAAAACAACATTAATATTGTTGGAGTAGTCTCTATCTGCATCACAATCAACTGTTCGTGTCTCCATCATCAATAAGCTGCGTCTGTTCTTCTTCAA
>JAYMTP010004665.1:0-14564 GCA_036897365.1 Geranium brycei
CAGCCGGCTGAAAAAAAAGAAAATTTGATAAACTGGGGGAGATCGCGGAGAAATCGCGACAAAACGCGTTTTGTAATAAATAAATAATTAAATATATATAAACTCATATATTATTAATTAAAGATAAAATAAATAATTTTTAATTTTTTTAATTTCAAACTTGTCAATACTCACTATTTTCTATTATACAAATTGAATCACAATTCACAACACAGTATAAAATAATTATCAAATTAGATACTCGTGTTATCAATTGCGATTTGCAACACAAAATTGATTTGGACTGGATTAGACCAGAAATAATTAGTTTAAACTGAAATAGACTGAATTAAATCGAAATTAATTAATATAAATTGTAATAGACCAAAATAAATTGATTTAGACCGAATTACACCGGAATTAATTTGAATTTGGATGGTTTGACCGGTATTTTCACTGATATCGGTCGTTTCGTCGCAAAAAGCTTGGCAAAACTGATATATTGCCGGTATATCAACCAGTATCGAGAATATCTATAACACTGCTTGAAATTAATTTTCACCTCTTTTCATTTTCTTCAATTATTATCATTAATCAATGCGTATCGGTTATTTGCCTCGTTTGTTCCGCTATTTATATATAGTAAATGGAAAAGGAACAAAGCACACAACATTGCTCATGATGTGCCGAGAAAACAAAAAGACTTCATTTTCTTTTTCGAGTTTCCAATTTAGTTGTTCGGTGATCTTTGCGACACGGTTTCGAGTTACTATTTTTGGTATCATCAGAAATTACGGTCATACGAGATGTATGTTGTATTAAGAATAATATCGATCTAGAGTTTTGATAGAAATCAAGTTAATCAAGTTTCAAAAGTTGCCGCTCTGGTTAGAACGAAGTCCTTCAAGTCAGAAACAAAACTGTTCTGCTCATCTGTCTTCGTCGACACATCTGCTCCGCTCAGCACAAAATCCTTCATGTTACAATCAAATGTCATCCAAAAATAAAAGGTTGTAGGAGAAGAAACGAATAATCCAACAAAATATTGAAATTTATAGAAGTTTGTAGATCCATATATACCCTCCAAATAGTAGCGTTAGATATTGTGAACTTGTTTTTATTATTGCCATTTTCTATTATGATAGCATTGTATTCGTGTTATAGTATATGGACTCACCCGTAATCTGATAATATGAATACTATATATTTGATGTGTAGCAATCCATAGACGACGAATAAGTTACTTTAACAAAAGAGAATATTTGAATAATTTTGTTAATCACTTCTAACTCTAGTTGTTTGTTATGTTTAGTTGATTATGTGTCTTAGTGGCCGATCAAAAAAAAAAAGAAAAAAAAAAGAAGAAAAGATTATGTGTCTTAGTGAACCACGAAAAAACTTTTAACATCGAGTTCGGCTTTAAGAAAATTGTGCGCGTGTGCGTGTGTGTAGTTACAGCTGATTTTGATTAAATTCTTAATAAAAACGTGTATGAAGTTGGCTATACCCAAAATTCTTATATATATTTGGGATAGGTTGTAGTTGGCTATACCCAACCCAACACGTTTTGCAAAAGAGTATATCCAATAATTTTCTTTATTTTTATCTTGTCGGCTTACCCAAACTTCATATCTTTGCAATCGGTACACAGTAGCACAATGATTTCTAGTAGGTGATTGGCAGAGACTAAAAGGTGGTGGTGATGATAAATTGCTAGTATGTGACCACATTCACCCACAACTGACAAAGGCACAAAGCCATTATTAACTAACTAACTGTTTGGTTCGATTATTATAACACATTCAATTATAAACATGAAACATTTATTTAATAAATATAATTTTTTTATGAGTTTATATGGTCTTGACTCTCATATATAAAATTAGAGTGAAACTGAATTAAGATTCATGTTAAGTTCAAAAGAGATTCATAAAAATGAATGTTAGAATATAAAAGTATAATCAGTTTATGTGAGTTGAGTGTTAACAAAATGTCTCGCGCCACTGAGTTCAAATTCAATAAAGTCAACAATTGAGAGGTAATTAGGTAACTCTACAAGTTCAATAGACATGAAATTGCTGATGTCACTTGAGTGATGTCACTTGAACCGTAAATACTGATATCTTATCGAGTTAGGCCAGCACGGGGAGTTCGCAGGGAGTTTAGCATCCACCCGCGTCAAAATTTCACCCTTTCGTATTTATGCGGGTTAAACTAAGTTAAATCTGTGACTTACCCAATGAGTAACAAGTCAATTTTTCATAATTCTCACTCATGCAGGTGGCAGGTGAATCGGATATAGACCTGTGACCCACCTATTGGAGAAAACAGGGAAAAGATGGGCAAAGAGAAAAAAAGTCGAGAATTCAAGAAAGGAGGTTAAGCGTGAGTGACGTTGATATAAAATATAAATAGGTTTAGTTTTGGCTATGAGGATGGATTGTGGTGGACGGCTATGACGATGTCATATCTCTCCCTCAATGAAATCATTAAGTTCACATTCACAAGCATTTAGAAGTTTTCATATGTAAAGACTTTGTTCTAAATTAATATTGTACTCTTTGTGCAAGAGGCTTGAAAGATTATGGGTATGACTTGGGTACATAATTAGGCTCATTTATTCAATTGATTCCCATTTATCGTTTTTGAATTCTCATCTGGGTTATTGTTTTACAAATAAGAGTAGCAGGGAAAAACACCAAAACATCAAAGTCAATTTATAAATCATTCTGGCATGCATTAGTAGTTAGTACATCCAATGGTACTTGCATAGGAAGACAACAATCAGTAAAGTACTTCTTTGTGACTTCAGAACTAAAAGAAAAATTTTCCTCTAAACTTAGCTCTGAACTATCATGGATCTGAATTTAGAGAATCAGTTCGGTTCTTGTCAGTTAATCGATAGTTCTGAATTTTAAAAATCAAAATTAAACGGTTCTCTTAATTTAAGAATCAAAACCAAATCGTTAATCACAAATCTTGGTTCTCTAATTTTAATTCGATCCAGATTTAATTCTCAGTTCCGGGTCCAAAAATGCAACCCTCTAGAATTTACCCTGTTTGTTCCATTTTGCTCCTAAGGGAAAAGAAATAATTTGATTATTAATTAAACTAATTGATAGCAGTGGAGAAGTAGGACTGGTTGGTTAATCCTAATTTACAGCTACTCTATACTGACTTTTGGTAGTTTTGTTTAAAAAAATTGTCTCTCTTTACTGTAGCATATATTTCTTTCACATCCTTCCAAAACCTCTACCTTATCCATTAAAAGGTTGTTAATAATTAAGTAGAGATATTAAATTTATTTATTTGCTTATATAGCCGACGAGTTCATAATATGTGAGCCTAAGGTAGAGTATAGTGCACTGTTGGGTTGTCCCTAAGCCAAGAAATTTCTACATGCATGCATAGACAAGCCCAATTGGGCTCAACATTAATTATGTTCATTTTAAATCAAAGAGTTGAAATAAAAGGGTGAGAAGTTTATGTAATGAATACAAAATTTGGTAAGAAGTCCATGTAATAAATAGAAAATTATGATTTGGCGTGAAACACAAGAAAATTTGTTAATGTGTATAGCTAGTGTATAATTCTGATGAAATATTACTGTTAACTCATGAAACAGTAACAAAAATGATATTGCTTGGAGTCAGAATGTGCTTGACGATGCTAATGAAATAAAACAAGTTGATCATCAAATTAAACCCATTTAATAAACAACCATATTTCAATAAAACACCGCCCCCTTTCAATGATATACCAGATAAAGTTTTAATGACACACCATCACAATTTTATGAAATAGCTTCTTATTACAATGATTAGGATCAACAATTTGGTTATTTACATAAATTGTCATTCAATTTTTGTGATTAAAGATAAACCGTCGATTTTTGAGATAAATGATTAGGATCAATTCTCATATTTGTAAGATAAGATCTAGTTTTCTAATGATCAATGATCGCAATCCTTTAAATAAAATACAATAGTATTAAATGAAATTTGATTTTATATAATCAGTAATTTAAAAATGCATCAAAACATTGTAATGTCAAATGGTACCAAAAATATAAATTAACATTTTGCATAAAGTCAATCCCCACAAAGTATTTTTAAAATAAAACTTATATATAAATGGAAAAAACAACATTTTATTGCATGTAACTATGATTGTTTCACACTTTACTGTTGTAAATATTTTTTCTTTTTAGTATTTTAATTATGAGTTTTAGACATGTGTGTTAACTTTATTTATGAAAAATGAAAATTATCAAACTACCCCTATTTAAATAAAAACACGTAACCCTAATCTTCTTTTTTTTATTTCTCACGATTTTCCTTTACCAGAAGTTCATCAGTAGCTGGATCACGCCCACCGACTACTACGCTTCCTCTACGCTCGGCTTGGACCGACTCACGAAAATCGAATATAGTCGAATCAAGATCAAAATCACATCGTAATCGAAGAATCGTGAAACAACACCGCACAAGAGAATCGCTCGAAACCCAGAGATTCCCTAGAGTTCGTTCACGATGCTCCGGCGGTGTGACTCATGGACGGTCTCGACTCAGTTCGAGGGTTCGCTCGCGAACCTAGTCGTGTCGTCGACACTTGACATCGAAGCCTCGCCTTTGATTGGATTTCAAGGAAAAAAACACACAGCTAAAGTATAGACTGAGCTCAGAAAAAACAAAAAACAGATGCATCTCCTCTTGCCCTCTATATATTTATCTACCTCTCTTCACTGCATTATCATCAAAACTATTTTCTCTCTGTAAATGTTATTCTGCTAACAGGTTCACGCATGGAGTGATTCTTCTTAACCAACACTCAGCTCTCACTCCCACGACTATTTTCAAAAGCTCAAACCAGTCTTGTGCTGCACTTACATGTAACTATTTTCACATTTTTATATTTCATTTATTCTCTCCCAATTTTGACTTGTCCGATTCCAACTCGAGCTCGCCGGTTGTTTTCACTTGACTCTGATATCGTGCAAGAGAATCATTTTCATAACTAAACAAAGTAACCTTCACAACATTAATAGCATGCAAGAGAAGGGGAAAAACCCGACAAACTCGAGCTGAACGAAATAGGTAATTTTAATTTTTAAAAAATTTGGTCTAAAGGGCATTTCATCATTTTTGGAGACACAATTTGCAAAAAATGATAAGGTCACAGCAACTTTTTTGCAAAATTTGAATTGCTCAGTCACTTTTTAGAATTTATCCTTAATCTTTGGTTCAAGGTGTGTATTGGAATTTGAAAGCTTGGCATGTTCATGGTACAAAATAGTACAAATTTTATGTGGATTGGAACATCTGACATGAATTATCTGCGTATTTTGTTTGCAGGAATAGCTGTTGTTGGCTGATCAATTAGTCTTGGAAGTAGAGAGCTAAGGAGTGAAACCAATTCTTATGTTATGGAATGGAACTTGAAAGCACCAGCATGGGATTTGGCTGGGTTTGCCATTTCCAACCTTGATGTGGCTCAAGGGTCAACAAGTTCAGAGATTGGAGGCAATTGTAGTTTCACTGAGAAGGAGCCAAGAGTGGCAAGAATGGCACAACTGGATTCAGGATCATCCAAGAAGGTGCGGGCGAGGGCAGCTCGTAATGGAGCTCAGATTGTCCCATGCCTTGTTGATGGATGCATTTCAAATCTTAGTCGCGGTAGGGAGTACCATAGGCGCCATAAGGTCTGTGAACAGCATTCAAAGACTCCCCAAGTAATGATTCGAGGCCACAAGCAACGATTCTGCCAGCAGTGCAATAGGTACGAACGAGCTTTGTATGTTTCCATCTTTATCTGATGTCGCTCTGCTTGAAGGTCTGAACCTTGATCCGTTTCTTGTAGGTTCCATTTGCTTGAGGAGTTTGATGAAGTAAAGAGAAGCTGCCGGAAACGCCTCCACAGGCACAACACAAGGAGAAGGCGGAGAAAGCCCCCGCCAGACCCCATTTCGTGTGCAGGAAGCTTCTTCTCCAATTTCCAAGGTTAGCGACTACTGTGTGTATGTGTTAGCTTTCAAGAGAGCACTCTGCATATATCTATATATCTATCTTAGAGGCACACCATTTCAGGTAGTCAATTGTTGTCATTCTCTAACACACAAGTGTATCCTTCCACCGCATGGACCGGCGCTGTAAGTAGTGATGAAAATGCTTACCGGCACCAACAGTTGAACACGCAAAGTTCATTTCCCAGGTCCTCCTCGAGCCAGCCTCTTGTTATGAGCCACTTGTTGCAGCCTGACTCGATCCCCTTGGCCGCCATGGACTCAGTTCTGGTTTCCGGAGAAATCCATTACCCGGGAAGTTTTCACTTGGGTTCAGATGAGTCCTCAGGAAACAATGTGTCTCAAACACTTCCCTTTCACTGGCAGTAATAGTAATAAAAGGTGCCCTATCTGCACTAACATTCTGCAATGTAAAGAAATAAGCTCTAATATACAAAAAAAAAAGTTTCAACAAGCGTGCAAACTTAGATGTGCAGTACCAACAAATGTCAATCAAGAAACGTTATGATAGTTCACACATTTTGATTCAAAACGCGAGTGCGAGTTCCAGCCACATTAATTGACATGGCCATCCTGCAAAACTGAAATATATGGGAAAGGACCGTTGTAAAAACTCACTCTTTAGGTTCTGGAGCTGCTTATTTCCCTACAAGGAAGCTCCCAACTATCTGATACATGGAAACTCGATAAAAGAACAAATATTAAATAGTAATACCCAGTTTCTTCTTGAATTTCTCAACCTCCAAATACGCAGTTGAGTAAGGGAGGAACTCGTTGAAATGGCTTTTGCTCAGATCGTTGATTGCAACTGCCAATTTGGGGATCTCCAAGGTCTCCTCGTGGGTCAGGGTCCGAACAAACCTAGCTGGATTTCCTGCCCAAAGTTCGCCGGTGGGAATTCTCCTCCCCGGTGGAACCACAGACCCAGCTTCAAGGATGGAATGGGTCTCCATCAAGGAACCTTCCATGAGAATAGAATGCTGCCCAACAATGCACTCTGGCTCAATTGTGCAGGACCTCAATAGACTGTATGCACCAATCGTCACAAACCTCTCTATGACCGTCTCTGCGGGCAATCCTGCGACATGAAAAAAAAAGATCACATAATTAACCTCAGAAGTCATTGGAATATTTTATAACAAGAAAATGCATATTCACTTGTCTTACAATATAAGTCCAAACATTCAATACATAAAACAGAGCAAGAAATACAAGGAAATCAAACATTTATACCCGAACAAGAGATTTTCATTGCCAGTATCATTGAAAAATGGGTATCCTCCAACTTTTGGATTTTGTCAGTCACGTGAGTGATGTCTTGAATCCACAAGTTAGATGAAAATAAACAAGTGGACAAAGACATTTTGCTACTTCCTGATTAAGGATTACAATCTAACTTCCCAGTGTTCTAAGACTCCCGAGTTCTCGAGAAAACTCGGTCAGAGTTGGTCAATCATTATTTTTAATTTTGTACATATGCTTTGAAACTGTTCTATAATCTGTGGTTTTGTTTCAGCTTATCAAGTTGTTTGAAAGTATCTCATTTTACTAAAATATTGTTATTATTGTGTGTGTGTATAATACAAAACTAGTTTTACCGATTTCTCCCCAAGTTCTCAAAGATCCTTATTTTTTGCCTCGCCAAGTTTTTCCCAATCCCGAGATTTAGAACCTTGTACTGTGCTAATGAGGTTAATGGAAAAAACCCTTACCAGATCCTAAGATTATGAGTTCAGAAGTTACTACTTTCTTAAATTAATGTGAATAATATACTGTAGTCTGTAGATAGCTATTTCAAATAAGAGTTGGCTGAGTCAAAGCATATCAGAATAATCTTAAGAAAGAAAGTTTGGAGGGTTGAGTTGTAGTGATCCCACACAACACAAACTAAGGAGAAAATGGATAGTCTATGCATTTTACAATTTAATTCCAAAACTAGAGTTCTTAGGAAACTAATGACACCAGCACCGTGAAGTAAGCTCACAAGACACCTTTAATCCTCGGGATAGGGAAACTCGAACTTGGGAAGTTTGCAAATTCATGGGGGTCACATGCACCATGACTGACTTTCAAATGATCAAACTTCTGGAAGAAATGGAGATCAAAAACAGGGCAGAACTCAATCATTGAGACCTCTTCTGACATTTCATTTTCTCTTTTAGCCCCATTTATTTCCAATCTGTTTTTCATTATTCATTTTTCTCTCTTCTCTTTTATTGATGTATTTGGCTGGCTATTGTTTCTTCCTTGGAACCTTTAGTTGGTTTCATCAATAATACTTATTTCTTTTCGCTGAGCAAAAAAAAGCTCAGCAAATGTGATAATTCTGAGAGGCTTTTTGCTTCTTTCACACAATATTCTCCCATAGTAGAATTAAAGAACCCTCATCACATCCAACCAATTGCTTGAGAGGAAAGCTTTTTAAGCAGCCTGAACCAGCCAATCAAGCTTCTAAGAAGTGTAAGAAGTTGCCTCTTTTTTCCTTAAGGCCAATTCGGATGAGGAGTCCCTCATTAAACTTCAATCAGCAAATCAACTAAAAATTTGAACTTTGCATTCCTGTCCTACCAACTTCTAGGACCTATACAGAACACACCGTACTCAATGAGACTGCACTTGTTTGAGGCATCCTTAGCCCCAAATAAAATGGGCAGTATTTACATACAATCTTATTGCCTTCACAACACGCGCAAGGAACTTGTGGTCAAGCACTTCACTGCAAGCATATCTCTTTGCAACGCATTGTCAACTCTATATGCCTTCCAGGCTTGAAGGGTGTGAAAGGCAAGGAATTCAAAACTTACTAATACATATCCTACCACCAATTGCAAGCAATACCAAAAATTCCACCCATTAGGAAACAAGAAGAAGCCTTCTATCATGGTAGGGTAATACTTATACGCCCATTCCCCCTTATATTTAACTCTGCAGTCATTTATATAAAAAGAAATTAATAGAAAGAAACTCAAAGCTATAGAAATTCATTGTCCTCTATGTTAATTAAAAAAGAAATGTGGTAAATGTATATATCAAGATAGGCTATCCAATCTAATCCTATGTTATTTTGCACATCACTAGTGACCCAGAAACCTACATTTTGAATGCATACAACTTATGGTTCACTATCCTTGTTGATACACATGAAATTCTAGACCTTGAACATATAGTAATGAAACTAAATTTGAAAGACGAGTTAACACTGAAGCTGTACCTTAATCATGAATTCAAATCCTAGCAATAAGCTTCAAATGCAATACAAGGAGCTACCAGTTACAACAACAGTGTCAATCAAATAGCTCACAACCACATTTCCTGCAAGCAATTATCCAATTCACAAACTACAAGCAGCAAACAATGCTCACGAACCCTCCAACCCTAATTCCAAATACCCAGAAAAACAATTCACAGAAAGATCCGAACCTGTAGGCGAGGACCAGGCGGCGTGAACGACGCAGCGCTCCTGGACATTGGAGCAGAAGCCGACGGTGATCTTGTTGAGATCTCCCCGGAGGACGGAGCCGCTCCAGACGGAGGATCCGTCGCAGACGGTGACCTGACCCGCCAGCACGACGTTCGGCGCTACGTAAGCGTCGACGGCGATGTCCGGGAGCCACTGACCCAGCGGAATGATCGTCCTCTGCCCCCTGTAGTCCCAGTTCACCCGATCCGGCGACGGCGTGACGGCCTTGGAAGCTCCGGTGGCGACGGCGCGTCGGAGGAGCTGGTGGTGGCGCTGAGGTGCGAGCGCGGAGGCGGTGGCTAGGGCTCTCCTGGAGAAGCGAGCTAGAGCCGCCATTACTGGAATCTAGAGGGAGATTGAGAGATGAAGAATTGGTAATGGAGAGAGAGAGAAGAGAAAGAAATGCGATGATGGAGTGCACACAAATATGGGCTCTTGTTGGGCTGGGCTTTAGTGTTGCTTAAAGTATCCAGGGCCTAACCCAAACCCCAAACAACATCATATTTTGATCGTCTATCCCGAATCAACCGAGAAATTGCACCGACCGCAAAATCTATCAAACCGTGCACCGTGGTTGATGAACCATGAATAACTGGTGTGTTCGAGGTTTTAATTTAAACAAGACCGGTATACTTCGGTTTGGTTGAGGTTTTATAATGTTAGAACCGCCGGTTAACTGCAAAACTGAAACCACACGTGACTTCATTTTACTTACGCAAATCATGACTTCAATCCCACATTTTCATCATCTCCTTCTCTTCCTTTCCTCAATTTCGCATTTTTTTAATATTGAACTTTTATCTCTCTATTGCGAACAATTATTTATGTTAGGGTGTTTTTTCATCGTTAGGTTGTGACCAAATTTGAGAGTTCTTAACCCTCTTTGATCATTCAATAATTTTTGTGGTCAATAAAAAGAATTTAAAAATTATGTGTGAACATTTTTTTTGTTTTTACTTAAAAAACCGTAACATATTCATTTGGGCATGATCTATTTGGACTTGAAAGCGATCCCAAAAATAGTTCACATGAGAAGCCCATTGCTCACGTTTGGTGCGGTAAAAATCGCAAACTGGCCAAAAAATCGAGTGAATTATAATCGACAATTATTATAATTGTGGATGTGGTTATGATTTTCATTCTGCAAAAACTGACATATGCGAATTGGTTTTTAAATATTCTTCCGCACGCTCATACGTGACAACTTACATATTTTTTCTGCATGTGTGTTCTGATTATAAACACACTGTTTCTTCTTATGAATAATAGTAATTTTAGGAAGAATCGCCCAAATCATAGCAACACTCAAAAAAGGAATAAATGGTGGAAATGTTGATGATAACATTATCGGGGTGTGAGAGAGAAAATAGTGTTTCGAATTGCCCAACCCACTTATCATGACCATTTACGAGTGGGTATAACACAAACTCAACAGAAGCTTGGTTAATGATCAGATACACGTAAAAATATAGAACATTGTTATTAAGGGATAATTTCACATACCTCCTCCTTAAGTATACATAATTTTCACTTACATCTCTCGAAATAGAGATGCGTTTTTGAAGTTCTTAAATTACCAAACGTCTCAAATTACTCCACTCCGTTAACTTTTTTCAAAAATTATGTTCTTTTTTTAGAAATGACGAATATACCACTGTATTAAAAAATTTAAAATTAATTTTTAAACTCGTTTAAAAACATAAATGTTTTTATAAATAATAAAAAACTATTTGAGTACAAAAATAAAAAACAATGTTTAAAAATCATTTTTCATTTTAAATACTTTTTTAAAATATAGTAGTAATATTAAAATAGACCATAATATCATAGTCTTGTATTCAATCGTGAACAACGGTTCTTATTTATAATATCTGGATTTTCTCAAAAGAAATATTATTTAATATTGTAATCATATATCAAATTAACGTTTAAAATGCAAACAACTGCAATAAAAAATCACAAGAACACCACCTTGAACATTTGGGTGAATTAGTCCTCTCCCAATCAGTCTCTGTTTATACCTAAATTCAAGTGTCATGCCATGTATACTATCGTTCCTTAAGAGGAGAATCATATGATATTTTCTAGAGAATAAAGTGAATTTAGGATATGCTCAATCTTACCGGTATATTTTCATCATCTTATCCTTCTATGTTGGTATTACAGGTAAAAAGACTTTTGGGTCTTTATTGATGAACCTTAGACTAAAAATCAAATGAGTAAAACTCATTTAAACTCGTATTTTCTAGTTGCTTTGTAGTATATGGTTGACCCAACTATTTTTGAGGCCTAAATTCAAAAGTTATTATTGGTTTTAAATTAAATATATATAAGCAAAGTTGTTAATAAGACTTTTTGCTTTAAACTGAATATTGATTTGAAGATTTATTTCTAATCATATTTGAAGCATTTTCCAATCATATCAGAACCCTATTTTTTCAGGTAAGCCTAAAGTAAATGTTTTATTTGTTTTATGAACGAGTCGGCATGCTTTACAATGTTACAAATAGGGATGAGCATGGGACAGCAAAATTAATTTATTTTTGATGAATAAACTCTTTAGAACAAAATGTTACTAAACACAATTTTAAAGCATATCACAGTATCAACAAACTACAAATCATAATTAGGTATCTTGGGTTGAGCTCGATCGGTTATCTTACATGTGCATGGTCTAGGTAATCTGAGTTGGGTAACATTATAAGAAGAGCGGGTCGGGCCGGGTTAGACTGGGTTTAACCCGCCACCTGACCTAAATGTAGCGTGTTGGACATTATGGGACATTGGGACCCGTTACCCATCCTGGTCACCCCGGGTTAAGTCTTAGAGCGGGCGGATTAGGTCGGGTTAGTGAGGTTTTGTGCTCACTACTACTTACAAGGAATGAATTGGATGAATGTCCATTATACAATTTATTTATATCAAGTTGTAGAAATGTTCTCTCCAATCTATAGCAGTACCTAAATTATTCTCAATTCTTATTTAATCATAATATATGATAAAATTCAACAAACAATTATGCTCTATGATAAAGTACAAGAACCTTCCACATCAGATAAAGCATCTCACAGAAAATAAAAACCCAGAAATATCTGCTGAACTGATCATGAAGATCTTTAACTAACAAACAAACCACAAGTGCCACCACCACCAGCACTATATAACACAGTTTTATACACATCTTGAAAGAACACAGAAACAAAGAAAGCACAGCAGAGAAGAGTTTTGAATCACCAAGCAACATGTCTGTACATGGATCATCCGCAAAATTGGCATCAATGGGTGTGCAACAAATGAGCTACAGCTACAAGGAGCAGGCGAGTCCGGCTTCAGCTCAGGTTGTAGCTACTCATATGGTTTCGGGTTGTGCTGTGGCCGATAACAGCATCGACGACAGAGCCGCCAGTTATATCTCCAGCGTGCAAGAACGTTTCAGGCTTGCAAGTCAGTTCTGATCAACAGCTCAATATTATGTAGTACAACAATATTGAAGAGCTTTTAAATTGAGTTGCATATATATGTAGATCAGCTCTGAGTTTAATTGCATATATATGTAGAACCTTTATGTGGAGAAACATTCTGATTTTAATTGTGGCTATCGAGTCTGGTTTGTGATTCTACTTGGTTGGAACTTGTTTATTTTCGATTTTTAATTTACATTTGATTTGTAAGTTCAATTAGATAAGTTTAAGCTCAATTTATAGCCAAAAACTTTAAATTTGTAATTATAGAAATACTAATAAAACTAAATGTTGAGATTTAATTATTACAATTCAATCGAAATATAAAGTTTATAAACAAAACAACAATACAAGATAAATAACAAAGTGAGACACATAGCAGCAGGTTAATCACGGTTTTTAATCTATAAGAATTGAAATTAAACCAAAATTAATGGTTCTCTAAAAATTAGAACCAAAACTGAACTATTGTTCATGGTTCTCAATTTTTCAAGATTGAGCTCCCTTAATTGACGAGCATAGCTCAAATCTAATCATTTGAGATTTGTTAGACTCGTAGGCCAACTTGTTTATATTTAATTAATTATTATATTTTATCAAATGATAAAAATATAATCTTTACTATTTTAACGAATATTTGTATTGAAAAAGATAACCGATTTACATTCAGTTCAATTAGAGAAAAATGTTGTCAAACTCAAACTTTAAAGCTCACTTAAATCATACTCGGACTTAACAAATATAGATTATATTTTACTCGTTTATACTAGGACAAATGACATAAAAAATGTAACCAAGTTGTTAGACCCCAAAATTTGGGACCAAATATGGTTAGTGGTGACCATTGGAATAAGTTTCTCGCTTGAGTTGGATTAAAAACATGGAATGTATTTATATCATTACCATCTTAAAATAAAGTATTTTCTATGGTGCATCGCCCAATACACCAACAACTCCCATAATATAAAATGAGTGAATCAAAATATGGCAGCTACACCAAAATTAGGTGCAAAGAACTACTCAAACTAGCTTAGAGAATAAATAAAAAGTACAAAAACAACTAGAGAATGTAATTGCATTATAAGGTAGCAATTGAACTGATAGAGCGAATTCAAATTTACGCAATATAAAATCTATTACTCTGAAAGCATTGTGTTGATCAACAAAAGTCCACAGAGTAAAAGGCTAAACATGTAAAGAATAAACTTGTCCGAATTTGAATTGAGATTGCTTCTTAAAGGATAAATGAATTTGCTTAGTCTAACAACCAAGAAGAATTTTTAAATCAATTTACGCTCCATATATATTGCAATAATTAATGGCTTATTAAAGCATTTTTCTTATATTAAACCATTTATAATGACATTAATTTACATTAATCATGCGTATTATCTACTAATTAATCATGCGTATTATCTACTAGCAAAACATGTGATCTTATTTATTTTGCTCGTATTCAAATAATTTACAAATTGACCGAGTTTATTTTAACTAAAGTAGCTGAGATTATGGTGAGAAGGTCCTCCTACCATTTGTAACTTCTCAGTCGTTGGATTGATGATGAGTTAAGCGTAGATGTGAACTCCAATGGCGATGAGGAAGATGGTGATGAGGGCAAGGTAGAGTATGGCGTGGACGAGAA